>VMDR010034866.1:0-10936 GCA_007922815.1 Macrotus californicus | reverse complement strand
TAATTTTTAATTCAATTTTCATTTAATTTTAAGTACTTTCTGCTTTGCATTAGTAGTTCTCTTTGACCCGTGTGCTATGTAGAGTGTGCTGCTAATTTCCATACAGGTGCATATTTTATAGATATTTGCTCCTCATTAACTTCTAGCTTAATTAATTGCACTGCAGTCCACAAATTTTTCTAAATAATCCCAGTCCTTTGAAATTTCTAGACATCTAATTAAAAAAATGTTTGATATTAAAAATATTTTCTGTGTATTTTACAGGTGATGCACACCTGTAATTTATGTGTTTGTGTATAAGGTTTATTAGAGAAACTATTGTATTTTGCTATGTATAATGCACACAGTTTTCCCAAACTTTTCAGGGAAAAATAAGGGTGTGCATTATACTTGGGTAGTACCTTGTATCGATTCTTGTGTTTTGTAATTATTTCTTACATAAAATTTCTTATACCATAATATATTCAAAAATAAATGCTAAAACTCCTTTATAATACAAAAAACAAATATCTATATAAAAATAAATAAAAATTGAATTAAAAATTAAAACAAAAGATTTTTTTTTCCTGAAAGTTTGGACCAAAACCATGAGTGCTCATTATATGTGGCAAGTACAGGAGTTAACCATGTAACCCACTATTCCATATTCTTACTGATTATTTTCTGTGGCTATTCTGTCATATATGAGGGTAGAGTTTATATTCTGCCTGATTATTATTACTATATTTATGTTTCCTCCATACGTTTGGAAGCTTTATTGGTAAATAAAAAAGTCATACAATTTTATAATTTGCATATTGTCCTGCGGAAATGTATTTTCTTTCTGGTAATGCTTATTGACAAAAAGTTTGTTTTCTAATGTAAGTATAGCTATATTTGCCTTCTTTTTATCATTTGCATATGAAAGGGATTTTTCATCTTCTCTTTTTAGTCTTTATGTGTATATATTGCATATATATCCCCTCTAAGCAACATAAAGTTAAATTTTTTAAATCTAGTTGAACAATCCTTTAGTTTTAATTACAATATGTATTAGTTTGCTATGGCTTCTGTGACAAAGTACCTAAGAACTACCACAAATTGGGTAGCTTATAGAACAGAAATGTATTGTCTCCCAGTTCTGGAGGCCACAAGTCTGAGATAACGGTGCAGGCAGAGTTGTTTTGTCTGAGAGCTCTGGGAGAGCTCAATGCGTCATGCTTAGCTTCTGTTGGTTTTCTGGCAATCGTTGGTGTTCTTTGGCTTGGAAAAACAACTTCCTCATCTTCATTTAGTGTTCTCGCTTGCCTCTGTTTCCAGATTTCCCCTATTTATACAGGCATCAGTTATTTCGGATTTGGAGCCCATTCACTGCAGAATTGCCTCATTTTAACTGTGTCTGCAATGGCCCTATGTCTAAATAAGGTCACTCTTAGAGGAGTGGAGATTAGGACTTCGACATATGAATTCTGGGTGGACAAAATTCAACCCATAACAAAGTATTTACTCCACTTAAATTTCATGTAAATACAGAAAGATTTTGGATTAAATATACTATATTAGTATTTGTTTCCTCTTTCTCTAGTATATATATATATATATATTTTCTTTTTATCTCTTGTCTCCTTTCTGGTTGAATACTTTTTTCCTTGAGAGAGTTAAGAGGTTTTAAATGGTTCATTTTTTTTCTCTTTGGTATTAGTTTTCTGTTTCACCTTATTTTATTTTCTAATATAGCGATATTCTTAATTTATTATAACAACACTAAATTAGTTATTTTGCCACTTTTTTAAGCAACAAACCACACAGCATTTAAACATGTTTTTTTCTGTTTGGCAGGATTTTAATTTTCTATTTATTTTTTTCCTTCATTTGGTTTTTATCATAGCATATTTGCTTAATTTACAGTAAGTAGAAAATAAGCCGGGTCTTATTTTGATCCAAACATTGATGTTTTAAAGGTTGCACATAATACTAGTTAAAGAGAACATATAAAAATACCTTTCTAGAAGCTTCTAGAAGAAAGAAGATACAAAATTTAAACCCTCAACTTTCCTCTTTACTAGAACTGCAAACTACTGCTGTAGTGTTAAATAGACGTTTTGTTGTTTAAACTATACATTTAGGAAAATCTAAAAAAACTAAAGAAACGTGCCTACAAATGATTGCACTGCAAAACAGTAAATAAATGAAGGTTAGAGATTATGTTGGTAGTTGTCACATGCCACACAATTCACACACTTAACATAATTCCTTAAAGGAAGGCCATAAAGAATTACCTGTGTGTTTTTATTTAAGAGTTTGTTAGTTTTAGGTCTTACGTTTAGGTCCATGAGTTATTATTTGTGTGCAGTGTAGGGAAATAGATTCGTTCCCATTGTTCATCTTTCTGGCTGGGAAGTTTGACAACTACAGATGACATTAACAGGCTCTCTTATGCTGGAGCTCACCAGAGCGATAACACCTTTGAAACAATTGCTCACCTTTTGTAGGCCCCGGGGAGATATGGCTGAGGACCAAGTCCAAGTTACCAGTGCAGGGTTGTGGAGTTAGCTGCCGTTATTAAATGCTCTACTCTTGGCTCTCTCTTGGGGAAGTTGGTTCACCTCAAGTCATAGTATATCTAAACTTAACCCCAGAATTTCCAGAAGACGCACATGAACTCCATGAGCAGGTTGGTTCTCACAATAACCTCTTCTTTTTGCTTGACCACCTCTTCCTCAATCCGCCTTGATAAACACATGTGGAATTTCTTGTTACTTTTAAGAAAAGAGAAAAAAATGTCCAGCATTTTCTTCCAATGTCTCTCATTATATTACTGATTATGTGGAAAAATCAGTATAAAATAGAAAAGTTCCCTTGCAGAGAATATCACATAATTTAAAATCATCATACCATTAGCAAGTTACACTTAAGTGATAAACTGTGAAAGTACATGATGCTAACATATTACTCACTTACTCTTTAAGAACACTAACATAGACAACTACCCATGTTGTCTTTCAAATATTTATGAGCAGTCTCAATTAATAAAGAATATGCCTTAGATCATATTCTTAAATTATATTAGATTATGTTCTTATATGACCCAGGCACTCTATTGTATTTGGAATTGTAGTTATACTTTTTAATAATACTGCCACTCTCGATGATTTACATAAATCTTTCTGTCTCTTAGTTTTATTTTTGTATTTTTTTTGTTTTTTTAATTACTTTATTGTTGTTCAATGACAGTTGTCTGCATTCCCCCCCACCACTTGCCCCCATGTCTCTTAGTTTTAAAATGATTACAATAATACCTACATTATAGTACCTTTGTGAATGTTATTTGCTATAGTTAAATTTATGTTTTATATAAATCAAAGCTCTTCCTTTAAATCTGTGTTTTAATCTAATTCCATCTCACTGTTTTACTCCTCTCCAGTGCTTTCTGCACAGTGCCAGCTAAGTTTTGTAATATGACAGGGGGTCCAGTCTTCAATATTAGTCCACACTGGCTTTGGAGGTTACTGATACATCACCCCAGTTGATTCCCAGATAGTAGCAAACCTCCATATTTGTATCTGCTTCCATGTTTGACTCCCACCCCGTCTCTGTTGTTTTGTTTGATGATGAATCTTCTCATTTATACCCTTTATATCTGTCGCTGTCACCTTCTCTCTCCCTCTCTTCCTCCCCTTCTCTCTCCCACCACCCCCACCCCAGGTTCTCTTATACTACTTGGTCACATTACTTGATCCCGTTTTTATCTCTGATGCATAACCGTTTTATGCCTCCCAGAGATCCAGACAAAAGTGGGGGACCCTGCTCCTAAACTCCTAGACATTATGGAGTGCTTATCTACTGTTTTGTCTTTGTTTTCACCCTGGAGGGGCTGTCCCTATGTATGCCTTTGTCTCTATCTGCTCTCTCTCGGCAGAATGTTTTTTTCTCCACTATGATTGAAGGAAAACAAGCAAAACAAAAAGCAACAATAAGTTAGGGGTGATAGGATAGCTTAACTTTTTTTTCAAGACATGGGCCTTTGAAAATTCATAAGGTAAGAATTAACTTAAAATATTAATAATATTAACTTGAAGTATTTTTCTTTGCATTTTTTATGTTCTCTCTACCCCTTGAATAGTAGATGACAAGATTATAAATAAGTGGCCAGAGGACAGAATGAGTGTTGGGATACAGGTATAAAAGGGTTAGGGATTATACAAAAATAAAATAGCTCGTCGCTAATATTTTAAACTATCATGTTCCCACAAACTTAGCCAAAATTTTGACACAGAGAAAGCAATCAATATATGGTAGCCAGAGCATCAATCATCCTAATTTTAGTAGTGATAATAGTGGTATTATCATTCACTCATGTAACAAAACCAGAATAAGTTCTTAAACCTCTGGTTCTGCAAAGGGCACATTGAATGTACTTCTAGTGCCCCGGGGCTCACCAGCTAACACAGCCTGACATGAGTGGAAAGGGCTAAACTTGGACTGTGTTTTTCAGACACACCCTCCACTCCTGTGACACGTCTGTTGCCTTAGTTCTGCCTACATGGCCTAAAGGGACAGTACTTGAATAAAGGCTATTGTTAATCACAGGACTACTTTTTAATAGTTTAAGCATTTTTAAACAATTTCTTATGAAATAGGTCATTCATACTGAAAAATGAGCAGCAAATGCATGTGCAGAGAATGAGTAACTATAAAATGGATGCTTCTTATTTAAGAAATTGAACATGGCAATAATCCCAGCCTTACGTGTCACGTGGAGACCACATTCTCCCCATCCTTTCAAAAATAAATGTAATACATAAATACAGATTAATGACTAATAGGTATTACGCATAGTTGAATCATGCATAATATGGACATGCAAATATGGATTGTGCATAAACACAATAAAAATAAAACTTATGTTAATAACTTGCATTTCTTTATGGTTTTATCACTTTTGAATATATCCCTGTTTTTTTCAATTTGTACAGAAAGTCCATTATGTTGACTGATATGTGGCTTTCTTTGGCCAATATTAGGCTTGTAAACAATATGTTGCTCCCTGCTTCAGCAGTCATGTTTAAAAAGCAAAAAAGTGTAGTCTTCACTCGAGGATATGTTTATTGGTTTTAGAGAGGAAGGGAAAGAGACATCTGTGTGAGAAACATCTATTCCATAGCACTTTGGCAGGGCTCAAACCCACAACCTAGGTAAGTGTCCTGACCGGGAATCGAACCTACAACCATTGGGTGCATGGAATGACACTTCAACCAGCTGAGCCACCTGACCAAAGCAGTAATCATTTATTTTCACTGTTTTGTAGCATTCCCTTATTCAAATACACTTCAGTTAATTTTTTAGTTTACTGTGGTTGAACAACAGGGTTGCTTTCCATTTGGAGTTACAACAAATAACAGTAGTGAAAACGTTTCTCTGCAGGTCTTCTGTGCACATGTACGACACCACAAGTCTGTTACAGAGTCTCTGTTTTCGTGGTCAGGAAAATTCTCAGGACAAAATTGTTTTTGAGAAATAGGCTTATCTCTGTGGGATCTTACGTTTCCTAAAATTTAGTCTGGCAATCTTCACTGCCTTGTTAACTTTATGGAGATTTTTTAAAGAGTTTTTTATTAGTATTTCATTCTGCTTTTTCAATTATGCTCAGTGAAAGGGGCTATATTATTTAGTCCAAGTTATTGGAATCAGAAATCTTTGAAGTGTTATTTATAGTTTTAGTTCATTTTTTTAAAGACCACACATTATATAATTCCAGTTAATGGAATATTCAGAACAGGGAAATCTACAAAAACAGAGGTAAAACAGTGGTTGCTTAGTGGGGGGAGGGGTGGGAGGACTGTGGCAAAACTGGGGAGTGGTTGTAAAGAGGCATGGGATTTTTTGGGGGGGTGAAGAAAATGTTCTAAAATTTATTGTGGCAATGCTTGTGTAACCGTGTAAATATATTAAAAACCATTGAATTGTATACTTTAAGTGAATGAATTGTATGGTGTGTGAGTTATATCTCAATAAAGCTATTATAAATATTATTACAATTGCAGCTGAGAATAACACATAACTTTTAAAAATGTGTATTCTACTCTTTTCCATTACCATTTAGCTCCCTTGTAACCCCACTGTGGTCCGTGTCCACAAGTCCTTTTCCTGTTTTGCTCCATCCCTACACCCCCTCACCACCCAAGAGCTGACAGCCTGCTCTCTATGAGTCGGTCCCCATTCTCCTTGTTAGTTCAGTTTGTTAGTTAGATTCCACATGTGAGGGAGATCATATGATATTTGTCTTTCTCTGACTGGCTTATTTCTTTTAGCATTATAGTCTCCAGTTCCATCCATGCTGCCACAAAAGGTAGAAATTCCTTTTTTCTGCTGTATAATTTTTAAAACAATTAGATCATAGTGCACATCCAATTTTATTACCCACTTTTAATCTAAATATTTTATATTAATTTCTATTGTTGTGATATTACCATAATATTGATGATTTAAAGCAGTAGCCATATATTATCTTACAGTTTCCATGTTTACTCTGATACATCTGACCTGGATCTTCTGCTGGTTTCATAAAGCTACAATAAAATTGTTGGCTCTGTGGAGTCATGTGAAGGCTTAAGCAGGGAAGAACCACTTCCAAGCTCCCTCCCTCAAGTTGTTGGTAAAATGCATTTTCTCACTGCTATAGAATCCAGACAATTTATTTCTTTAAAGCCAGCAATGAAGAAATTACCTTCCACTTAGAGTGTCTAACTTCGAGGAAAGCTTGGACCATCTTTTAGGTCATGCTCCTAGAATATTAAGTCATTGCCTCTTTCTATTAAGTCAAAGTCAAATAACTAAGCATCTGAACACATGCAAAGTCTTTTTACTTTTATCACATGCTATTGGTTAAAAGTAAGTTACAAGTTTTTTGTTTTCCTTTTAAGATTTTATTTATTTATTTTTAGAGAGAGGGGAAGGGAGGGAGAAAGACAGGGAGAGAAACATTCAATTAGTTGGTTGCCTCTCATAAGACCTGGCTGGGGACCAGACCTGCATCACAGGCATGTGTCCTGACTGGAATCGAACCTGTGACCTTTTGCTTTGCAGAATGACACCTCACCATCTGAGCCACACTGGGCGGGGTGTAAGTTACAAGCTTTATCTGAACTCAAGGTGAAGATTAAATAAGAGTGCATACACCAGGGAGTGAGAATAAGGAGACATCTTAGAATTCTCTTTGTCATATATTATAACATCTTTTGTTATTTTTTATTTTATATTTTATTGTTTATGCTCTTACAGTTGTCCCAATTTTTCCCCTTTGTTCCCCTCCACCCAACCTACCCCCACTTTCATAATCAATTTCCTGACCATTGTCCACATCCATAGGTCTTTCATATATGTTGACTAATCCCTTCACCCTCCTTCAACCATTCCCCGCTTCCCTTCTCCCCTCTTTTCGCCCCTGTTACAGCTGTCAATCTGTCCCATGATTCTGTGCATCTGGTTCTATTTTGCTCATTAGTTTATTTGGCTCATTAGATTCCTCTTATAACAGAGATCATATGGTGTTTGTCTTTCACCGACTGGCTTATTTCACTTTAGGTTTTTTCATGACTATTATATTCAAACATGAAGTATTTTATAATTCACTTGAACACTAGATTACCAGGACATAATTACATTATATGCTTAGTTTTGAAGGCTTAAAAAACTCTAATCATATCTTAAAAATAATTGGGCGTCACTTTTTTCAGATGTAAATAACTTACCCTTAAAAATGGGAAAAAAGAAGAAAAGGCACATTATTAAAAAACTGCTTAGTGTTTAGTTCTATATTTAAAACCCTGAAGACAAATAATAGACACTAGATTCATCTCATTAAAAAAATGTTAGTGTCATAAGCCTTGGCAAGTGGCACTTGAAAAATAATTATGAATCCAAAAGTAATCATTATTTTATAAAATAATAAATAACCATGAAAATGCTCCTAAATTTAGACAGTAGAGTGCTGTCAAGATATTTAAAATAACTCATTTTCATTGCCAGCAAACCAGCCGTATCAATCATATCCTTCAGAAATTGCACACTCACAGATTTTAATAGTAATATTTTGTTCATTTTAAAGTCTATTCAGCCTAATTTAAATAGCACATATACCTTCAAAGACAAATTATTCCAAACCAACTCATTATCTCTCCTCACTTTTCTGTCACTTTCCTCCCTTACGTTCTGTATCATAGTTTATGTCCCCCGTCCTCTCATTTCCCCAAGCCAAAACTGAAGTAAGTCGACACCGGCATTACCTCACAATCAATGACCAAGTCAGAAATCTATTTTTTCATTACATTTTCATAGAGAATACCTATAGTTGATCCAGTGCCTCATTTTCATCAAATTTTCCTTGGTTAGACTGAAATAATTCATGAACTTTTCTAACTTACTGTCAAACGACACTTCAGGGATTAAATGACTAGTGTCTGCCTGCTAACAAGACAGTTTTATGCTAAATGTGCTTAATAAATTTGATCATCATGAAATGACTGTGTTTAACAATTTTGTGGGGTTCGTTATAGCCCCTAGCAATACTTGTCAAAAATCTCTCAATTAATAAACAATTTTATAGTCATATGTTTCATTACCAACATATGAATTAGTATTAAATGAATCCAAGTTAGTTGTAACTTTTGTGTATTTTACAGAAAATGTGTGCTCATTTCATATGATGTTTTAAAAATATTTGAGTTGGTGGAGAACAGACTAAAGGGGCACAAGGTCTGAAGCGGGGTGACTAGTTGGGAGGCGATTATCATACACCAGATGAAAGATGGTGAGAAGTCATAGCAGTACATGTGATCTCGTTGTGTGTGTACAATAGTCTCTAAGACTATTCACGAACAAGGTAAGGTATGTAACAGAAAGGTAATAGTAATGAACAACTCCAAGGTTTTAGGTCTGGGCTTTGAAAAGAATGAAGTCGACCTATAGTTAGAGGGAAATATTATGTGAGCTGTAAAGCAGATTTGAGAGACAAAATTAGGAGCTCAGTTGTAGATATGTTTTGAGATCAGAAATCAAAGTGGAGTCAACAAGTGGGTAGTTCAATACAGAAAGGGGTGCTCCAGGCTTCTATCAATCACCTGTTTGTATCCTTTACTCAGCTACCTCTTAAATTTATAATTTATTAATGTAAGTGATTATGGATTTTTTATTGTGTGATATTATATTTTTGAAATATGTATAACATCACATTGAAATGATCATTATGTTGAAAAAGCTTAAATTCTGTTAATAAAAAACTCTGAGAATCTATTTAATGACACGGGGTAGGGCGAGTGTGTTAGGTGGAGAGAAAGGGAGAGAATGAGAGAGAGAGAAAAGAAAACATTGCTTTCAGTGGTATAAAAGCTCCCATATGGTGTTAGTTTGTCAAAATATTTCAGTAGGAGTACTGCCGGAACTTTGCACCTACACACAGATTTAGTATTTAAACTCTCAGTAGTAAATTCACTTCCTTTGTATGTGTGTATATCTTCCTTTGTTCTCCCATTGCCGCAGCTTTTCATTTAGATTTTCTATTGGTGATAACTGGCTACCTCAATGTAGACAACAATATCAAACGGAAGTCTAAACCATATTTTTTTCTGAGGAAGTATCCCCATTTCTAGATGCCTGAGTTGTGTCAAAGTATGTGTGCTGATCATCCTGCCTGCGTTGCTCTGCCACTGTGCCTCTTTAATTGCTATGGCAACAGCACAACAGAGCCAATATAGCCACAAAGATTCCTTACATGAGATGTTAAGCACCATCCTGCAACTGAAACATAATGGATACACAACATCTCCAAGGCTCAGAGACTCACCTTTCAGAATTTAAAAAAATAAAATAATAAGCCCTGCTTAGTGTGGCTCAGTGGATTGAGCACCAGCCTGAGAACCAAAGGGTTGCCTGTTCGAGTCCCAGTGAGGGCACATTCCTGGGTTGTAGGCCAGGTCCCCAGTAGGGGGTGTGTGAGAGGCAACCACACATTGATGTTTCTCTCCCTCTCTTTCTCCCTCCATTTCCCTGTCTCTAAAATTAAACAAATAAAATCTTAAAAAAAATAAACATAAGAAAGATAAAGAACAAAGTCATTTACTAGATTTTAAACACCAATTAATGATATTTATATTTGTATTATTACCCTTTTTCTGCCCTTTCAAATTGTCATAAAATCAAGGTGAATTATGACGGGGAAGCTTCTGCATTCTTGGAAAAGAAAACAGGGGTCCTCTACGCTGCATAGGCAGGATAGTCATTTCCCTGCATCTCACATTTGTGATACTGATAATTTAAATATAAATTATCTTGCACTTTTATATACACATCAACCCTCCCCCTTCCCAAATATTTTCCACATATATCTGAACATCCACAAGGAGTGCTCACAAGCGACACACAGCCATTTTAGGAAACCCCTTACCACCCGTGAACTACAGCTGTTCCAGCACTGAGGGGAACCTTCACTGCCTCTCAGCCCTGGGCTGTTCTGGGCTGCTTTCTTTCTCCCACAGCATGACCCACAGTATTGACTCTCGGTATCCATGGACCCTCAGTGGCGTTATGGTGTCTGCAGACAGTCTTCCAAGTTGTCAAGACTGGGGACAACTCAACCTATATCAGTAGGAAAACACTGAGGCCTCTTTATACACAGAAATCACTCTTCTGTCTATGAAGTAGAATTTATATTCTTCTAAAGAATATGTAGTTTTATGGACTGAAGCATTTGAGTAGCTTCAGTCCTGTCTTGGGACATGGAAGAAAAACGACTGACAGTGGTTAAAGTGTCATTTGGGTTGTCATTCAGTGTAAGTCTCTGCCATAGCAATGTGCTAGCACTTTTTAAGTGTAATTGGATTATAAAGAGACCAGGAAAGTAAACGAGTAGGTCACTTGATGACTTTAAGGAGTCATTGTTGGAATCAATAACCTTTTCTGT
>VMDR010034865.1:0-10941 GCA_007922815.1 Macrotus californicus | reverse complement strand
GAGTTCTCTTTTCTCTACTCAAATAACAACAGGATAGCCCTCAAGTGAAAACCAGAAATACTGCATGTATGTGAAAGTATTATAAAAATATGAAATGATATATTTATATGGAAGATAATATGAAATATCAGCATGCTCTAGACTGATGATTCTAGATCTACTAGAATAAAGTCACTAAGCAAATTGGTAGTAAAAGCAATACTGTAAGGGTAAAAGTCTATTCAGTAAAATAAAGTGAGGACTCTGGAAGAACTATTTCTATAGCATCTGTTGTTAAAACAGTTACTAGTCATCTTCCTCATTACAAGACTTGTCAATCAGTGGCCATTGGCACCAATTCAATGCCAACAGGAATTCCCATTGGGGTGCGGTGAAGAAGAAAACTTTATTCAGTACAAAACAGCAGGGCTATAACGAAGCCCTGGGGTCAGGTTCCTCACCAGCTAGAGAGTTCCACTCTGCTGAGACATCTTCAGTGTTTCAGCTCAGCCAGGAAGACTCAGTCTTCAGTCAGTGGAAAGGGAAAATGTACTCTCAGATCCACAGGGAGGTGGTTTATATGGAGAGAAGTCCCTACCCTTGGTCTCTGATTGATCTGTCCTCACGTAAATAAGGACTCCAAATCCTTTACACTCAATTGGCCTAAAAAGCACTGTCCTGACTGGTCAAAATAGTGCCACTCTGATTGTCTGAAGCTGTGCTGCTCTGATTGGATGGGGAAAGACTCAGTCCTATTGGTATAAGTAGGATTTTATGACCTCCTATATAAGGGCTGGTTCATATTTTTTTGTGTTGGCATACCTGTTATGTTGTAAGGGGGTGGAGCCTTAGGTATTTGCCAGGGTGGGGCAACCCTGTGCTTCATTGTGGTGCTGTACGTGGAAGAAGAGTCAGAGAGGGAAGACTGCTGCTTGCTCCTTCCTGCTCTAGCCCCACTTTCCAATGAACTCTCCTGTGAGACTGGGATTTTCTCCCGCCTTCACAAACCCCACAGGATTTTATGGCTAGAGGTTTTGAGTTTTTAGTTTCCCAGTCAGCCAGCCCCTCCTTGCCCATGCAGTCTGCTGCCTTACCACAGGTTCTCTTCACTCGCCCAACTGTCCAGCTCCATCCCTCCTACTGGTCTGGATGAATGTTTCTTTAACTTCTTGGTTGCTGGAGTTCCATGCAGTTTGATATTCTGGCAGTTCTAGTTGTTTATTGTTTTTAAATTGGTTGTTACCCTTCTTTTGATTGTGCAAGGAAATGAAGCATTTCTACCTATGCCTCCATCTTGGTTGGATCTCAAAATGTGGTCCAAATAAAAGAACAGATCAAAACTCCAGAAAAAGAGCTAAGCAAGGAGGAGATAAACAACCTATCTGATGCAGGGTTTGAAACACTGGTAAGCAGGATGCTCACAGAACTGATTGAGTAATTTTGAGTTCCACAAAATTATGGAGGATATGAAGGCTACACAAAGTAAAATAAAGGAAAATATAGAGGGAATCAACAGTGAAGGGAAGAAAATTGGGACTCAAAACCACAATCTGGAATGAAAGGAAGAAATAAACATCCAACTGGAACAGAATAAAGATACAAGAATACAAAAAATGAAGAGAGGCTTAAGAAATTCTGGGACAACTTTAAGCATTCCAACATCTGAATCATAGGGCTGCCAGAAGGAGAAGAAGTAGAGAAAGAAATTGAAAACTTATTTGAACAAATAATGGTGAATTTCCACAATCTGGTGAAGGAAATAGACTTTCAGGAAGCCCAGAGAGTCCCAAAGAAATTGGATCCAAGAAGGGACACACAAATCCACATCACAATTAAGTTACCCCAAGATTAAAGATAAGGAGAGAATCTTAAAAGCAGCAAGAAGAAAGGAGATATTTACACACAAATGAGTGCCTGTAAGACTATCAGCTGATTTTTCAAAAGAAACCTTACAGGCAAGAAGGGGCTGGAAAGAAGAATTTGAAGTCATAAAAGGCAAGGACCTACATCCAAGATTACTCTATCCAGCCAAGCTATCATTTAGAATGGAAGGGCAGATAAAGTGCTTCCCAGATAAAGTCAAGTTCAAGGAGTTCATCATCACCAAGCCCTTGTTATATAAAATGTTAACGGGACTTATCTGAGAAATAGAAGATCAAAAACTATGAGCAATAAAATGACATCCAACTCACAACTATCAACAACTGAACCTAAAAAATAAAAACAAAAACTAAGCAAATAACTAGAACAGGAACAGAATCACAGAAATGGAGAATCCATGGAGGGTTATCAGTGGGGAGGGAGAGGAGAAGATTGGGGGGAAAGGTACAGGGAATAAGGATAATTGATAGGCATAAAATAGACAGGGGGAGATTAAGAATAGTATAGGGTATACTGAAGCCAAAGAACTTATATGTATGACCCATGAACATGAACTAAAGGGGGAGGGAAAATATTGGAGGGAGTATATGTGTAGGTCATGTTTTCTTGTCCATTCAGCTATTCTATGTCTTTTGATTGGCACATTTAATCCATTTACATTTAAGGTTGTTATTGATAAGTACTTATTTATTCCTATTTTTTGTACCAGTGTTCCTCCCTCTTTTACTGTTTTTCTTCCTTTTTATAAAACAGACCCTTTACCATCTCTTGCAGAGCTGGTTTGGAGGTGGTATATTCTTTGAGGCTTCTTTTGTCTGAGAAGCTCCTTATTTGGCCTTTCATTTTAATTGAGAGCCTTGCTGGATAGAGTAGTCTTGCTTGCAAGCATCTAGTTCTCATTATTTTGAATATTTCTTGCCATTCCCTTCTGCCTTGGGGCATTTTCATTGAGAAGTCAGCTGTTAGTCTTATTGGGGCTCCCTTAAATGTTACTTCCTGTTTTTCCCTTGTGGCCTTTATGATTCTCTCTTTGTCTTGGAATTTTGCCATTTTAATGATGATGTGCCTTGAAGTGGGCCTCTTTGGGTTCCTCTTGATTGGGACTCTCTGTGTTTCCTGGGTTGGTGTGACTTTTTCTCTCATCAAATTAGGGAAGTTTTCCATCATTACTTTTTCAAACAGGTTTCCTATCCCTTGCTCTTCTTCTCCTTTTGATATCCCGATTTTATGGATATTATTACATTTCATGTTGTCCTGCATTTCCCTTAATCCCTCTTCATTCTTTCAGAGCCTCTTTTCTTTTTCTTGGTTTTTCTACATATTTTTTTTTCACCTTGTACTCCAGCTCTCTAATCCAACCCTCTGCTTCATCGAGCCTGGTTTTGATTCCTCCTAATGTGTTCTTCACTTCAGAAATTGTATTCTTTGTTTCCTTATGGTCTTTGTTGATACTTTCTATTTCCTTTTTCATGTTGATATAGTTTGCAGTGACTTCATTGTAGTTTCCCTGTAGTTATTGGTAATTCTCTGTGAGCTCATTGAGCTTCCTCATAACCATTGCTTTGAACTTAATATCTGATAGTTGACTTGCCTCTGTTTCATTTAACATTCTTTCTGAGGCTTCCTCCTTTCCTTTCATTTGGGGATTTTTTCTTTGTCTGCCCATGGTTTGTGAGATTCTTCTTGTTAGCCTCTGCTTTTTAAATTGGTCTCTTCTGACTCCCTAGGTTTTTGGTGTGAACTTCTATGGTAGAAGACCTGGGAGATTCAGTGGTGCAGTCTCCTTGGTGTCCTGAGCTCACTGGTCTTGGGCTTTCATTTTTGTTGGCTCTCTGTATGTCTCTGGGTTTTGATTGTTAACTGAGGGTCACTCCATCCACCATGTCTTTTATTCTATTGTGCAGGTGTAGGCAGGTTTTGTTGAAGCTGGTTCTTCCATATATACAAAGTTTTGAGTATTTTCTGTCACTCTTATTCAGTTCTGCGTAATTTCTCCACCAATTAGTTGTATTTCCAGATCGGTTTTGGGTTGAGGTAGTGTGGCTTCCACTCCCTCCTTCACCTTCTTCTTTTCTTATCTGTTGTTGGTTCCTTTGTTCGTGGATTTCCTCTTCCAGCAGGTGTACTGGTGTTCACAGCTCCCACCTACTCTTTTTAGTGATCAGTTGGAGGGGAAAGGCAAAATGGTTTAAGGCAGCAGATGTCTATTCTATGGTATTTAAATTACCAACCCATAGAGAAGAGATAGGAGATCTTTTGAATATATCTACTGTTAACCATGATATTTCACCCAAGTAGCCACTTGTTAGAAGAGGTGGAAAGGAGATAAGACTCTTGTTGGAATGGGAAGGATTGTGAGTTGGATCTAGAAAGCAGTGAGCTTTTTGGAGGTCAGATTATGAGGTAAAGTGAGAGAAAAGGATAGAAAATGTGTGTAGTGTGTGAGCGAGCAGAGTTAACCACAACAGTAATACAGTTCAGGAAACAGTGAATTGAGCTAGTATGTGGGAGAGGTGCTGTGTAGTATTTACAATTGTATGGAACAGCAATTATTTACAATAGTTATGGAGCAACAACCATATGACAGCATCTATGTGATCTGGATAACAAGAATAGGAAATATAGGACCTAGAATAGTGTGCTAATGGAACACAAGTGAATTGAAAGATGGCAAAATTAAAAATACAGTATGAAAAAGACAACAAGGAAAACCAGTCTTATAGTGCAGTTTAACATGCCAAGTGAAGAAGGCTAAACAGAAAGAAGGGAAATACAAAAATACTAATAAAATAAAAGATATAAGAATAATGAAATAAATAATAATACAAATATGCAATAACTTGCAAGTTCTCTGTAGTAGCAAATTGAAATTTGTCTTACTGACTTAGCTGTTGGGATGACCCCTCTTTGGGTCCAGCACTGGTGTTTTCGCAGCTCCATGTTTTATTGTTTCACTTGTGGGAATTAAAAAAAAAAGAAGGAAGGAAGAGGCAATAAAAAAGGAAAGAAAGGAAGAAAGAATAAAAAATAAAAGGAAAGAAAGCAAGAAGGAGTTATTAAAAAAAAAAAAAAAAAGACGGCCTCCTGCTGGCTTTAAACTGGCCAAGCCAGTTTTGCTGGTCTTCCTGGCAGCAGGAGGCTTAGGGGGATTTTGTTTCACTTTTCCCTTTCCTGAGTGGCAGACTTCACTGTTGCCCAGCCTTTGGCCCAATTCCTCAGTTTGCTGCGGGGCCCCCAGTACCCTTCTATGCTTATCCTATGCCTTCAGACCACCAGTTGGCTGTCCTTGAGGTATTCCAATTAGGGACAATTCACTCACTTCCTTCTTGCTCTTTGCTGTCCTAGATGCTAGGAACTCTCAGAGTCGCTTCAAGCTAGTTCAGTCCTCCCACTGAGTTAACTCTTTCTGGGGATTGCTGACTCCCTCAGCCTGCAGTTCTGTGCAGGGTTGTCTATGCCTTCCTCTTAGAGATCCAGTTGGGTGCCACTGGTGCTGAGGATGCAGGTGCACACCTCTGATGCTTCCCCTGGAGTGCAGGGGTTGGGTGCGAGTTGGCTCTGTGTGGCGAGATCAGACATGCTCTCTTCCGGTTCCAGTCGTGCGTGCTAGGCCTCTGCTACTGGGGCGGGACTGGTGGCCTCCAGTCCCGTAGGTTCAGGTGACCAATGTCCTGGGGCTTACAAGTAAACATTTTAATTCTGGAATCAAGTGGGCCACATATGCAAACTAGTTAATATAATTAGCTATGAAACAGGAAGTTTTAAGAAATTTTGAAATAATTTTAAAGTTATGCAATTTTCAATGTTTAAGCCCAGGTAGAAAAATGAAGTATGTGTTCAGGGGTTGCAATAGGGAATCTCACTTAGAAGCAATTTCTGTGTGATTGCAACTCTCCACACAGCCAGATCTCCCATTCCCTTAAGCACATATGTATTGCTTCTACCTTTTACAGGGGACTCAGAATCAAAATTGCGGTTATTTTGCTAGAGCAAATACAAAGACAAGAACTAGCAGATTTCAGGAATAAAAGCAAACCTGGGAAACATTTATTCCCTTGTCTGTCTGGCTCTTTTTCTCGCTCTCCTTCATCAGGTGTTTTCTCTTTTCATTATAGTCCCTCTACTCCTCTCTGTGCAGAGGTTTGCGCTGTTTACCCTGCATTGTCTGTAGTCTAATTCATAATTCTTGCCCTCTTGCTTGCACATAACCTTGGTTTACCTTTGGTTCTTTTGGACCCAGGTTGCTCATAAATGGTAAATACTTGGATTACTCTGATTCCCAAACCTATATTTTTCACTGTATTATGCTGATGGTATATTTTTTAAATTTCAATAATCAAATATACTTTAATAAATTAAGATGAGGAAAATATTCTACTATATTTAGGCAGGTATTCACCTTTTCTGTTATCTCTTACTTTATTTTTGAAGTTTCAAAGGAACTCTGGTGTCATTTCCCTTTAGCCTAAAGAAATTCCTTTTATGTGTTTTGGAAAGCAGGTCTGCTGTGACAAAACCTATTCTCCCACCTGAGAAAGGACTTCTTTTCACCTTCATCACTGAAAGACATTTTTACTAGAAGTAGAACTTTAGGTTGATAGATCTTCTCTTCTGCCACCTTAAAGATGTTGTTCCATTGTTGTTGTTTTTCTATTTAAAAAATCCTCACCCGAGGATATGTTTGTTGATTTTAGATAGAGAGGAAGGGGGAGAGAGAGAAAGAGAGAGGAGAGGAGAGGAGAGTTGAGGAGAGGAGAAGAGGGAAGGGAAGGGAAGGGAAGAAGAGAAGAGAGGAGAAGAGAGGAGAAGAGTGGAGAAGAGAAGAAACATTGATGAGTTGCCTCTCAAGCGTGCCCTGACCAGGGATCAAAACTGTAACCAGGTATTTTTCCTTACCAGAAATCAAACCTGCATACTTTTGGTGCATGGGAAGGTGCTCTGACCAACTTAGCCATTTGGCCAAGGCTCCAGTGTCTTCTGGACGCCATCATTTCTCATGAGAAACTTTCAGTCTTTGGAACTGTTGGTCCATATATTTAATATTTCATCCCCATCTTCCATCTCCATTCTGACTGCTTTCAAGAGCTTTTCTTTGTCCATGGTTTTTATTAATTTTATTATGTATCTGAGTTAATTTTCTTTGAGTTTATCCTTTTTGGAGTTTGTTGAGTTTCTTGTATCTGTATATTTATCTCTCATCAAATTCGGGAAGTTTTCAGGAATCATTTCTATGTATATTCTTTCTGCACTGACATCTTTTGCCTCTACTTTAAGGACTCCCATGACAGAAATATGAGGTCTTTTGATATGGTCCCACAAGTCTAAGACTCTATCTAGTCAGTTTTGTTTTCAATCTCTTTTCTTTCTGTTGTTCAGATTGTATAATTTCTATTGCTCATCCTACAAGTTCACTTGCTCTTTCCTCTCTCATCTCCATCCTGCCATTGAGCTTATCTAATGAATTTTTCATTTCAAGTACTATATTTTTCAACTGTAAAATTCAATTTAGTTCTTTCTTTATACACACCATTTCCCTTTCTGTTCATTTCAGGAGTGTTCACATTAGTTTACAAAAAGTGATTCTAATAGCTACTTCAAAGTCTTTTTACTAATTCACACATCTGAAACTTTGGGTAGGCATCTGCTGATTGATCTTTCTTGGGGATTAGTCAGATTTTTATGATTGTTAGTATATCAAGTAATGTTGGATTGTATCATGGATATTTTGAAGATTACATTGTCAGACTCTGCATACTATTAAAATTCTCTGGCAAATGTGTGTTGATGTGTTGTTAGAGTGGGCATTCAAGTTGCATTGTCTGTGCTTTTCTTCTGTGATACTAATTTCAATGTCAATACAATTTTCAGCTGTTTCTATGTTATTTGGGTCTGATAAGGCAAGTACCACTCAAAGCTTGCACTGGTTCTTGGGTGATTTTTATCACTCAAAAGCTGTAATTCAGTTCTTAAAGCTTTTGTACTTCTCTGGGCATTTTCAACACTTGGGCAATGTAAGGAGTGAGTTCATTACTTGCATAGGTTCAAACACAGAAATAGATTCTCTTCTCCAACTCTCTCTTGTCTGTGGTGATTTCCCTACATCCTCTGGCTTCTAGGACTACTTTACCCAGTTTTTCTGGCGAGAAGGTTTGGGTGCTTTTAGAGTTTGGCCTCCTTTGCTATGCTACAGTTCCATGTAATTGTACCACAGTGCAAAGCAGCAGGGAAAAGAAAGAACATGTAACACTGATTCACCTACTTTTTACACAATGGGGATCAAATTCTTCTATAGAAAGGATTAAATCATCATTTGGGGTTATAAATGCCCAGGCCTGTACTGGAGTAGCAATGCAAATCTGCTCTAAATTCTTTTTATCTTCACCTGAGGACATGCTTATTGATTTTAGAGAGGGGAAGGAAGGGAGAGAGATAGGAAGAGAAAATAGGAGAGAAAAACATCGATCAGCTGCCTCCCAAACACACCCTGATCGAGGACCAAACCCATAACCTAGATATGTGTGCTCTGACTGGAAATCAAACCCACAACCTTTTAGTTTATGGGACACTCTAATCAAGTGAGCCACCGGCCAGGGCTGCAGATTTATTTTTGAAGCTGGCCTTGAATCAAGACTGAAAGAATAAAAAGAAAACTAAACATGGGGATTTTCTCTATACTTTGGCTTGTAGGAGCACTTTAATCCTGCTTCTACAACCAGAAAGATGACCTTAACTATGCTTTTGTTTTGTTTTGTTTTGTTTTGTTTTGTTTTGTTTTGATTTTTGGCACCTTTTACAAAGTTCCCAACTTGACTTGACTTCAGGACAAATCCAGGAGAAAAAAAGGAAAAACAGGGAAGAGTCTTTGTAGCTCAGTTGATCTCAGCTATAGATTTGAGTTCCTTAATTCACTTGCTATTGTTTATTTTCTGGAGTTCTCCCTAGTTGTTTGTCACATTTGGCCAGTTTTAGTGTGATCATGGGAGTGACAGAATGGGTTCTGTGTTCCCTGGGCAGCCTTTTACTAAGGTTTGTATCCTTAGCACTTGCCATAGAAATTGCCCTGTAATCGACAATGAAGTAAATGAAGTGAATGAAAATCACAGCATTGATTAGTAAGGTAAATGCTGATCTTTTAGTCCTGTCTTCAATATTCAGTTATGGATACAAAAGTCCTTTCCCATTTAACTGCAGTGACTCCTCAAATTCCCATCTTCCCATCCACTCTTTTCTAAGATTCCACTTATTTTTTCTTTGTCAGGTGGGCTTGTTGAAGAAAAAAATTCATTGCTTTGTTATAAAATTTTTATATTTACATAAAATTATAATTTTAGTATGTTTCACTGAGCTTTGCCTTGTTTACACCAAAAGGAATTTATTTTAGTGTTTTAGCCTTTGGGAAATGATAAATTTATTTAATAGATTGGTATTATACTGTTCAAAATCTATCATTAGGGTTCATCTTTATTTGATCACTGTGAACATGTCACCAAACGCACAATCTACTTCTCACCATTTGCATTCATTAATTCAAACTTGCTGCTCCTTAAATAAGCGATCACTAAAACTTTTCATTTTGAATCTTTTTAAAACACAAATATTAATAGAAAGTAGTAAACTTTAGATATATCTAATTTAAAATCTCAATGTGTTTACAACTTAAAAATTTGCTTGCTATTTTTATTATAAACATTATCTTATTAGGAAGTAACTGACTGTTTATAAATATAAATTTTTTCCATGTTTTTTGTACATTTGGTATGAAATACCCATATGTGACCCAGAGAGTACTTACTCAAGAGAACTCTTTCTGGAATTCTAGGTGTTCCCTCTTCTAAAATAGAAAATCTGGTTAGAAAATTGAGCTACCAAAGTATATTAAGCATGTGTGTGGTGCAAATTTCTAGCATGAGTTGACTGAACGTTGATTCCACTGAGTCCGAAGTCTCTAGTAAGGTTTCCACTTAAAGATAAGTCAGGGCCTATACCTTGGAATACCACCTGGCAGTGCTGTGACTGAAATTAGAAAAATGAAGAGGCAAGAAACATGTTGTGTCACAATCTATTGTGTTCAAAATCTAAGTGTGCATTTTTTTTCTATTTTTATCCTGGGGTCTCCAGTTTACCGTGGTTTCTGGGCAGTCCTTATGCTCCTGGGGGTAGTTGCTGTGGTCACCGCGAGCTTTTTGATCATCTGTGCAGCCCCCTTCGCCAGCCATCTTCTCTATAAAGCCGGGGGAGGCTCGTATATTGCTGCAGGTATGTGTAGTGAGCATGTTTTCTAGCCATGGGTTTTCTCCATGTCACTGTATTTTTCATTTATAGTTTTAGGTAGCAGGCTTCTAGTAGTAGGAGTACAATTATATTCATGTGTAATATTTCTAGAATGCTAACTACTCATCACACATTTCCCCAGGGACTTTGCATTTTTCATGTGCTAACACTTAATCAGAGCAACAGTTTTTGCTCATTGTGTCCACATTATATGAAATCAGACAATAGAGGGGAAATATCTGCTTAGAGAGCTTTTTAACATCTCTTGCCCTATTAATTTTCTGTCTGTAAATGGGGTCACAATGTCTCTCTGTAACATCAGGATATAGGTAAACTTTTCTGTGTTCTCTGAAAAAGATAGTGCCATGATAATGCTCAAAACTCTCATGATGTATTTACACATAGATAAAAGGCATGTTTTTCTACAATGAAACCACTTGGTTTTCTTAGTTGTGGTTCATGTGCATTATCTAAACACAATCTCTTTATTGTAAAACCTATAGTTATTTTAGTCAGCTTTCCAACTAGACTTTCTAATTCCTATTAAATAATCATAGTATAAATGAAAAAAAAAACTGAATAGGTGAGTCTTGTGAATTTTAAGACTTTTTCATTTAATTAGGAAGTAAAAGACAGAACACTAATTTAAAAACATAAGTCCAAGGTTATTTGTAAAGATAACAATTCTAGAAAATTAGACAACTTCAGTGTGACTCATACTAAAGTTTACATGATAATGCTATATTGTAACAGCAGATTAGAAGGACAAAGAGTTTCTCCATGATATGGTAGAGAGAGCAAAGAGAAGGA
>VMDR010034864.1:0-10935 GCA_007922815.1 Macrotus californicus | reverse complement strand
CCATGAAATTGCAATTCTTAGCCTATAGCCACTCAAGGGAGTGTGGTGGAAAAGGAGGAGAAAGTAAGTAAGATATAAATTTATGTGCTTTGACAGATTTCTAATATATTTGTTTTTTCAGGGGGAAAGGGAGTATCAAATTTCCTAGTTATTTCTTCTATTTTTCTAAACGGTGGAGAATTTTAAGGGAAATGATAAACATGGCTGATTGGATGCCACCTTTCAGATCCATGACCCACTTCCTGAAACCATGCTGATGGGCTCTCAGGTGGAGCATTTCCCATCAGTAGTTGAAATTACCTTTCAGGTCCTCCAACATGTTCCAGAATCTTAGGATGAATAATTAATGCAACTGCACTCACAGACCTTTGTAATGAGTACATATTTTATAAGTAAATAACTAATGTCCTATACCAAATGAATACCAATGGAATAGAGATTTCTGGGAAGTAGGCTTGGTGTTTTGTGTGAAGCCTGAAACTGACTCTGATAGGCTCACATTCACAAACCTGTACTTTTATTAGTTGGTTTTAGATCCATTTGCTGAGTGTGTCAGCTTAATTGTCATATTGGCAGATGAATGTTGTTTGTGGCTCATGAAAGAGAATGGAATTAGCTATGTCATTTAACCACAGGAAGCCACAAATAATGTTAACTGATCAGCTGGCCATAAATTTATTCTTTTTAACTGTTAAATTATGCATTCAATATTCTGTACCTGAAAGCAGTTTTTTTCTCCTTTCCTGTATTTGTGTCAGTCTTTTCTATTTCGTGAATCATTTCTATATTCATACAGGATATTACATGAATAAAAGCTTACATTTTATACATATATGTATATACATATATATAATAGTTCAGCCTCGCATCTGTATTATTCTTAAAATATTTTTCATTCAATTTAACATTTTCTTAAAAGCTAGACTTTGTAAACTCTAACTTAAAAACCCTGCATTGATAAAAACACATGACTAAAAGAATATTCATTGAGTTGGCCATTTTCTCTGATAAATACCAAAAAATTCACACTCCTGGGTTACCTCTGTTTTTACAAGGTTGACTTTCCTGACCATCTCATAGCCTTTGTTTAAGTAATATTATTTCAAGTGGTCATAAGGATGTTAACTTTCTTCTGGTCACTTAGGACACACAAATTATGTCTCATTTCCCACTGGCTTTGAGAACCTCAAGTGAAGAGAGGGAACTCTGACCTGTGTGATAATATTCTCTAATATTTTTAGAGGAAATATCCCTGAAGTGTATTGGTCTAAAGCAAAAGAAGGCTACTGGTTAATATGAAGAATCTACTAGAAGGGCTAAAGAAGCTGCAAGTTGCATGATGGGGTCAGCAGGGTCTGAGCTCAGTCCTGAACAGTTAGTTACTGGGAGCACGGGGAAAATAACTTTACTCCTTTGTACCCTAGTATCTTCATGTGCAAATGAGAATAATTATTTACCTCAGAGCTGTCATTAAAATTAAATTAAACAATGCATTTCAAGTGCATAACAAAAAATACACAAAGAAAAATAAATAAAAATAAAGTGCATGACACACGGTAAAGGCTCAATAAACATCAGTTTTCTCAATACCCACTACCTTTCCCTCATCCAGCCACAACTATCATATCTAAAACTCCAAGATATCATCTCTCAGAAAGGATTGGTATGGTTTCTATTGTGCAAAATCTGAATATTAAGGCAAACATGCTCCAGTCACTTTGCTTCCCCTTCTAACTATACTTTTTCTTCATGACATTTATCACAACTGTAATTAAATATTATTTTTAAATCATTTTTATTTTTTAATTATAGTTGACATACAATATTATCTTAGTTTCAGGTGTACACCCCAGTGATTAGACATTATATAACTTATTAAGTGATCATCCCAATAAACCTCATACCCATCTGACCGATACATAGTTATTAAAATATTATTGACTATATTCCCCATGCTGTACTTTACATCTCCATGACTATTCTGTAACTACCAATTTGTACTTCTTAATTCCTTCACCTTTTCACTCAACCTCCTACCCTCTCTCTCATCGGCAACCCTCAAAACGTTCTCTGTATGTGTGAGTCCCTTTTCAGCTTGTTCATTTATTTTGTTTCTTAGATTCAATTATTGATAGATACACACTTATTGCCATTTTATTGTTCATATTTTTATCTTTTTTCTTTTCTTCATTTTCATCTTCTCTTTAAAGAAGACCACTTAACATTTCATGTAATACTGGTTTGGTGGTGATAAACTCCTTTTGCTTTTTCTTGTCTGGAAAGCTCTTATATGTCCTTCAAGTCCAAAGTATGCAGATTTGCTGGGTAATCTTAGTTGTGGGTTCTTTAGTTTCATCATTTTGAATATTTTGTGCCAATATCTTCTGGCCTGCACATTTCTATTGAGAGATCACCTGACAATGTCATGGGAGCTCCCTCACAAGTAACTAACTGCTTTTCTGTTGCTGCTTTTAAGATTTTCTCTTTGTGCTTAATCTTTGGCATTTTAATCATGATTTGTCTTGGTGCGGGCCTCTTTAGGTTCATCTTGTTTGGGAGTCTTTGCACTTTCTGGACTTCTATGTCCATTTCCTTCATGAGGTTAGGAAAGTTTTCTGTCATTATTTTGTTTTAAATATGTTTTAAGTTTCTTGCTCTTTCTCTTCCTGTTCTGGCACCCCGTGATGCAAATTACAGTAAGGTCGGTAAGATTGAAGTTGCCCCAGAGGTTCCTTTCAGTATCTTTACGTTTTTAGATTCTTATTTCTTTTTGCTGTTCTAATTGGTTGTACTTTGCTTCCTTATATTCCAAATCTTTGATTTGATTCTTGGCTTCATAAAGTCTACTACTGATTCTTTGCAGATTATTCTTCATTTCATTAGTGTATATTTCATTTCAGACTGGTTCTTTTTTAATGATTTCCATGTCTTTTATGCTGTTGAAGTTCTCTCTAACTTCTCTTCCCCTAAGTTCATTGAGCATCCTTATAGTCCATATTTTGAACTCTGCATCTAGTAGATTTCTTGTCTGTTTTGTTTAGTTCTTTTTCTGGAGTTTTGTTCTGTTCCTTCATTTGGGACATGCTTCTTTTTCTCCTTATTTTGGCAGCCTCCTTGTATTTGTTTCTTTGTATTAAATAGAGCTACTATGTTTCCCAGACTTGGTAGAGTGGCCTAATGTAATAGGTATCCTGCAGGGTCCAGTGACACAGCCTCCCCATTTACCCAAGCTGGGCACTCCAGGTGTGCCCTTCATGTGGGCTGAGTACACCCCCCTCTTGTAGTTGAGCCTTGATTACTGTTAGTAGGTCAATGGGAGGGGTTTACCTCAGATTGATCAGCTGGAAGGACTGGCTTCAACTACTGTGGAGGATCAGCTATGCAGGAGCCAACCCCACAGAGCATAGCTTACTTCAGCAGGGATCTGTCCCTTGAGTGTGTCACTTGTGGAGGTGGATGCATGGTACTCCAAATGGTCTGAAGCTGTCCACCTGGCTCTAGGGCCTCCCAAGAGGTACAGGTCAAGTTCAGCCACCACCTATGTTCCTCCCACGGCCACCTGGCATAACCTACAAAGCAGTCTGCAGATGGCTTCTACTTGTGTTGTGCTTTTAGCTTCTTAGGAGAGGCCTAGCTATGAACCAAGACCGGCTATTGCTAGTGCTTGGCCTGAGGCCACTTAATGAAGTGGTAAGGGGCATGCCAAGGCCAGATGTTGCTTGTTTGAGAGATTTTAGGAAAATATGAAGTATGAACCAAGACAGGACATTCATATGGAAAAGCCACCGGAAACAGCTTGGTTCAGCCTGAAAGTTGATGGAGTGGAACATTGTTAGCATAGATAGTTAGGTATTAACAACAGAGAAGGGAGCAAAACTGGCTAAGCTTAATTAGGTCAGAAGTTACAGCCTCACACACTCCATGGGATAGCCACATTGCCTTGTTAAGGGGATTAACATCCCTCTAGGACTGACTTTCCAATGTCCCTGGGAGACTACCTACCATTAGTTGCGATTACACAGGGAAATTCTTCTGTTGGGTGCATGCCCAGGAGAAGTCAAGATGGAACAGAGGGAGATAAGCACATGCTCAATAGAAGCCAAGATGGCTTGGAGGAGGTCCTTTTACTATGAGACATGTGCAGTAGGAACTAAGATGGTGACCATAAGGGGGAGGAATCTAGCCTGGAAAAGGGTCAGAATAGGTAGGGGAAGGCTGAACAGAAGCCCATGAAAAGCCAGGAAAGATATTGGTTAGTTTAAGAGAAAGCCCACTCTTTCCCAAGTCCAAGATAATATAATCAAAGATTAACAAAGCCCTCTCAATAGCGTGTATTCATTAGTGTGCATACCAGTTTGTTCATGCATTCTCTCTCCATAGCAGCTGTGCAGCCCCAGAAGCCATGCAGGCCCAAGCTTTGGTGGGCTTAAAGTGCAGACCTGGGTGCAGCAGCACAGCAGCAGCCATACCACAGCCAGGTACAGAGACTAAGCTGGACTAAGGTTTGGTATCAACTGAACTAAACTATTAAAGTGTTGAATACCGGCGAATGCTGAGCTAATGGCATAGAATCTCTGGACCCTAGGCCTTCTGGGCTTGATGAATACAAGGCTGGATTTCTTCCATAGTGGGACAGAGCTAAGCCATCTTGGCATGGATGAGACACTGGGGATTTGGGGACAGTCTTTTGGTTTGCTACAGCTTCAAAAAATCTTACCACTACACTTCATCCTCCCATGTGTGGGTCCTCAAAATGCTTTTCTTGAAACTGTAGAAGAATCACATTTCCACCAGCAACAGTCTTAAGGAATCACCATGGTGGGGCAAACAACTATAGCCAGGTTGATGGAGACTCAGATATGGTGCCCACCTTTTGGCTCTGTGGGAGAGAAAGGCTGAGAAAAATAATAATGGACTCTCTCAGCACTTCTGTCTGGGAGAAAGCTGCCTCTCCAGCTCTTGCTTTAATGCCAGACAACTAAGCTCCTACCCTCATGGCCTTTTGAGCTGCTTGCCCAGCACAGGGACTCAGAGGGAGAAGGTCCGAGTAAGTCTGTGTGCAGGCCCTACAAGGAGAACTGCCTAGGACTCCAAAAGCCCTCTGTCTCACTCAGCCATAATCCCCACTGGTTTTCACAGCCAGAAGTTATAGCAACTTCTCTTCCAAGCACTGGAACCCTGAGCTCCGGAGCCTGGTGTGGGGCTGGAACCCCTCACTCCTCAGGGGGGACTTCCACAGAGAAATATTCCTCCTGACTTTTATCTACTACACTTAGGTGGGAGACAAGCCCACTGCATCTCCACTCCTCCTACCAGTCTTGATGTGGTTTCTTTATGTCCTCAGTTATAGGGCTCCATTCAGCTATAGTTCAAGTGGTTCTGAATGCTGGTTGTTCTATTGTTTAGTTGTATTTTTTTGATGTGGTTGTGGGAGGATATGAGTACTACATTTACCTATCCACCATCTTGATTGGAAGCCCAATGCTCTTATAAGTATTTGTTGAACATTGGTTCCCTCCAGTAAGCTGTGACTCCATTAGGACCATGACCATTTCTGTGTCCTATCATTGTAACCTCTGAGCCCTCTACAAGTAATAGTGTTTAACAGGTGCTTACTTAATGAATGAATACACAAGTCTTTTATTCTAAACTCTCTGAGATCAACAGTCTTTTACCTGAATCATAAATAGCCACTATAGGTACAACACACCATGAAATGTACAGCCAAAAACAATAAAATTTCCAAGACAAAAAAAACAACATGAATGTTCACCAATACATAAAGTTCAACATTTCCATATGTTCCAGACTAAATGCTTTCAATTAGTTTATCATATCATATAATATTTTTGGTCACTGTCAAAAATATACTGATTCTACTTCAATTATTATACATAGCTATTTGCATATAGGTTTTGCCAAAATATGAATTGATAATGATCTTCTTTAAGAACATAAGTGTTGTCCTTTGACTTGTTGCTTGTGCTATTATTTGCAGAGCCTAAGGCTACTTAAGATTTTACTTTAACCCCTTCGGTACGAGCGCTCTTTCTGCTGCGACACTCCTGCTGTACAAGGTGCTGCGCCAAAGACGCACACATAGCACATGGTCAGTCCTCCTTTGTGTGAAGACTTTCCTAACCTTATATAAGATCTATGCTTAATAAAACAACGCTTTTTTTCCAAGTGTTGTTTGTAACTTTAATATTAAGAGATAGTTATATAAAATTCTATCAATTATATAAGTAAAATTTATAAAAATTATATACAGATGGATGCCGGATATATCTGGTGCTCATCCACACAGGTCATCAGATGGGCGCCGGATATATCCGGCACCCGTACCGAAAGGGTTAAACTTAAGATTTACCTGAAACCTTTACTAAAAAGGGGGAAAACATTTATGATCATTCCATTCTGTGAGTTGTCTGCTACTGCCATTATTTACAATAAACCAAACTCAATCCATTAAAAATAGTTTGCTTTTAAAATGGTGATTAAGATTCTCCCCCCATAAAGTAAAAAGCAAACAAGTACAATACTGATTTTCACAGAGCTTACAGCAATGTGCATTGTATTTTTAATGCATTCTAAGTGAAAATTCCAAAACTGTGAAAGAAACCTGTCTATTGTACAAAGTTGGGAAAAGACTAAACTTCTTGAAAAACTTTTGAAATGTATAAAGGAATAACACAGACAGATGCCTGCCAGAATAGCAATGGTGAAAATGGCTCAGTAGAGGGAATTCACAGTAGTTAGTTTTGCCAAAACAAGAAAATTAATTTAAGGATGTGAATAGTTACTGACAGTTTTAATCTTGTGTAATATTCCTATAAGGCTTTCATTTATTAGATCTTTACTACATGTCAGACACTTTGCTAAACACTTCAAGTAACTTTTTTCATTTAATTCCTATTTTTTAATGGTACTACAATGTAAGAATAATAAGAATGCTTGTTCTATGGATAAATACATGGAGGCCTACTTAACAAGTAAAATAACTAGGACCTTAAATTTATCTCTTTTCAAAATTCCTGGTTCTTAATTGCTATGCTATGCAGACTACATAATTCTAGGCAATAGACAACTCTAAGCTGAGAAGCATTTCATCAGAAAAACTATTTTAAAAGCACAAATTTGAAAACTTCTGCTTATATGTCAAGCAAGTTGGTAACTTAAAGTCCGAGCACAGAGAATCTGAGCAGTCTTCGCAAATATTCCCCACCCATCTGTCTTCTATTGTCCCACTAGAGTTGCCCCCTTGTCCCAAATTCTACCTGGATCTCCAAGGAGACTAGGACTAAGGCTTCCATCTCCTAGAGAAAGATGAGAGCCAAGGGGAGAAAATCACAAAGAAAAAGAAGAGTTTTTTCTCAAGGCCCAAGACAAAGATGTCAAATCTTGGCTTTCTTAGTGGTACAGCTAGCAAGAGTCAACAGAACCCACTGATCTATCAAACAATGAGAGAAAAGTTTCTCCTGGGCGCCTACCACATGGAATCCTTGGAGCAGCAGCGCAATCCCACTGGACCCAATTGTCCTAGAAGAGGAAACGAATTGCTCCCAGTCTCTGTAACAAGAGAATTGTCACTGCACCTTAAAAATCTCAGAGCAGAGAATATTCTCCCCAGTAAGTCATAGAGGAGTTGGCCAACTCATTCATTACTAGCCCAGGAGAGTAGAAAGTGCTCCTACAGATGGATAAAAGACAAAAAGCCAGTGCATGAGTGGGCCAACTGTCAGTGGTGCCCTTGCTATTCTTGTGTATTATTTTCAATATAAACTTTGCTATCAACCCCACAAAAGGATGCTTATTGGTATATTCATTATGGTCATATTAAATCTATAACTCAACTTATGGAGAAATTTTACTGTTAAAGATTTTCTTTACTTATTTTTAGAGAGAAGGGAAGGGATGGAGTAATAGAAGGAAAGACACATTAATGTGTGAAAGAAACCTCTCACACACCCCCAATCAGGGTTCAAATCTGCAAACCAAGCACGTGCCCTGATTTGAAATCAAACTGGCAACCTTTCAGTCTATGAAACAATGCCAGTCCACTGAGCCACACCAGTCAGGGCACAACTGACATTTTTTTTAGGTGCAGTGAACTTTATTGATGGTATATGACAAGGTGGGGCTCCCTAAGCCCCTCCCCTCTTCAGGAGGTCTAGGATGGAAACTGGAAGTCAGGAGATTCTCAGTATGTTGGGGTTCGATTTGGGGCAAGGACTCCCGAGCAGGTGAGGGTCTCTCTTCCTGTCACTAGCAGTCCAGGGTGCTCTTACTCCTTGGAATCCATGTGGACCACATGGTCCACCACCCTGTTGTTATAGCCAAATTCACTGTCACACCAGGAAGTGAGCTTGACAAAGTGGTCACTGAGGGCAATGCAGTCCCACATCGAAGGTGAAGGATCCACAACTGACACATTGGGAGTGGGGACATGCAAGGCCATGTCAATGAGCTTCCCGTTCAGCTCAGGGATGACCTTGCCCACAGCCTTGGCAGTGCCAGTGGAAGCAGGGATGATGTTCTGGGCAGCCCCTCAGCCATCACGCCACAGCTTGGCAGAGGGGCCATCCACCATTTTCTGGGGGGCAGTGATGGTGTGGACTGTGGTCATGAGTCCCTCCACGATGCCAAAGTTATCATGGATGACCTTGACCGGGGGGGGCAAGCAGTTGGTGGTGCAGGAGGCATTGCTGACAATCTTCATGGAGTTGTCATACTTGTCATGGCTCACACCCATCACAAACATGGGGACATCCGCAGAAGGGGCAGAGATAATGACCTTCCTTGCTCCACCCTTCAAGTGAGCCCCAGCCTTCTCCATGGTGGTGAAGACACCAGTGGACTCCACAACATATTCAGCACCAGCATCACCCCATTTTATGTTGGCAGGATCTTGCTCCTGGAAGATGGAAATGGACTTTCCATTGAGGACAAGCTTCCCATTCTCAGCCTTGACTGTGCCTTTGAACTTGCCATGAATAGAATCATACTGGAACATATAAACCATGTAGTCGAGGTCAATGAAACTGTCATTGATAGAGACAACATCCACTTTACCAGAGTAAAAGGCAGCCCTAGTGACCCAGCACCCAATACAGCCAAATCCATTCACTCTGATCTTCACCATCGTGTCTCAGGGTTGAGGCTGGCACTGCACAGGAAGACATGGCTGTCTGTTGAACAGAAGGAGCGGAGAGCCACAACTGACATTTTTGATAAGGTTAAATGTGTTATCCAAGAGGGAGGGATGTCTTTTCATTTAAATCACACATGTTACATTGTTGCTTCATGTAAATTTGGCACATTTATTCTTAGGTTTATTCCTAAGTTTTTTTTTTTGTTGTGATATTATAGGTGGAGTTCTCATCACATCTCCTAACAGATTATTTATGTATATAAGGGTCTCTCAACCTTGGCAGTGCACTGTTGGCATTTGCCCACTTTGTTGTGAGGGTCTGTCCTATGCACTGTAAGATGTTTAGCAGATCTTTGACCTCTACCCACTAGATGTCAGTAGCATTAACATCCCCAAGGAGACAATTCAAAAGGTCTCCAGATACTGCCACATGTTACCTGGTGGAAGGTAAAAATGGAGAAGGGGATTACCTCCATTAAGAAACACTGGCATAGGACTTCCAGTCAAGATGGAGGCATAGGTAAATATGCCTTGCCTTGGTGTACAGCTACAACAAAAATTACAACTAGACTATGAAATAAATATCATCCATAGCTGTATGGAAGAAAACTGAGCTGTATGGAAGTCCAACAATCAAGGATTTAAAGAAGCTACACTCATCCATACAGGTAGGAACGGTGGAGATGTGGAAATGCATGGAGAGGTGCAGAGAGGTGGAGAGACACAGAAATGGGTGCAACAGAAGTAGCACAGAGAGGCATGGAGACACAGAACGAGTGGTCCCACATCTGCATGTGGTAGATAGAAACTGGGAGGGTATCTTGTAAGTGAGGGATCCAGCCCCAGACGAAACTACCCAGCCCAGGGTTCCAGCACTATGAAGATAAGTCCCCATAAATTCTTGCTGTAAAAACTAGCAGGGGTTGGGGTGACAGAAGAAAAATGTGGGATTCTCAGGAGACTCCTTATAAAAGGCCCACAATGGACTTAGGACTTATGCAGATGCATCCCCTCTGAGGACTTATGCAGATGCATCCCCTCTGAGATTCAGGATCAGGGAAACAGCTGGCAGAGCACTAGTGACATTAGGGAAAATTTGAAGTAACTTGCAACAGGGCATGTGCCAGGAGACAGCTTTCTTCCAGGCAAAATACTGGAGGCCAGGCAGTGGCATTGTCCCCTCTCTGAACCCTCCCACACACAGAGCCACAGAGCAGTGACACAGGTTGCCTTACCCTGGCAATTAACTAATGCTCTGCTCCGTACAACTTACAGGGGCTCTCTTCTACAATAAGCCACAATACTAAGACAGGAAGTCAAAGAAGCTCTACCTAATACACAGAAACATGGGGAGGCTGCCAAAATGAGGAGACAAAGAAATATGGCCCAAATGAAAGAACAGAACAAAACTCCAGAAAAAGAACTAAACAAAATGGTGATAAGCAACCTATCAGATTCAGAATTACAAACACTGGTTATCAGGATGCTCAATGAACTCATTGGGTATTTCAACAACTTAAAAAAGACCCACGCAGAAATGAAAGTTACATCAAGTGAAATCAAGAAAAATCACTAGGGAACCAACGATGCAGGTGATGAAGCCAAGAATCAAATCAACAATTTGGAACACAAGAAAGAAAAAAGCATTAAATCAGAAGAACAAGAAGAAAAAAGAATTCAAAAGAAAGGAATAGGCTAAGGAGCCTCTTGGACATCTTCAAATATACCAACATACAAATCATAGGAGTGCCGGAAGGAAAAGAGAAAGAGCAAGAAATTTAAAA
>VMDR010034863.1:0-10934 GCA_007922815.1 Macrotus californicus | reverse complement strand
TGAGGCTATTTTTTCAAATCATTTTAGATTAGAAAACTGTGATACTGGCAGAAATTTAAAATGGTGTCGCCTCTGTGGGAAACATAGAAAAAAATAAACATAGAATTCTCATACCCAGCAATGTATTCCACTTTGGAGTATGTACCTAAAATCAAAAAGGGGAGCTCAAACTTTCTCACAACTGTGTGGACATTTGAAATGGTGCAGTGTAGATATAACCCATATGTCCATCCAGAGATGACTCTGTTGTAACAAAACATGCTACATCTACAAAGAAAATATTATTGGCTTTTTGAAAAATGTAAATTCTGACACGTGCTAAAATATGGACGAATGTTGAGGATATTATGTTAAGTAAAATAGCAAGGTACAAAACAAAAGCATTATGTGATTTTACTTATGTGAGGACCTAGAGTAGTCCTCTTCACAGAGAATTGGGAGAGGGAGGGACACAGAGCCACTGCCTAAGGGGGACGTTTCCGTCTCGGTCAGGGAAGAGGGAAAGTCTGAGGACGGATGGTGGTGACAGCTGACAACAATGTGGATGGACTTCAGATCCCTGAACTGCACACTTAAAACTGGCTAAAATCGATATTTTTATATTACATCTGTGTCACCACAGTAAAAAAAAGAAAAACATGTGTCTGGTTGCAGTTCTAGAAAGATTGTCACCTTAATTGTAAGTAGAAAGTAGTTTCCTAATCTACGTGAACTGTGACTCCACTTTTATCAAAAGAATTCAAAATATGCATTAAAAAAAACTGACATGGGAATGGACGTAAAGTAATAATGATTCTTCTCTAAAAGGTATTTTCTATAATAAATACAAGTTTTTAATAAATACATATTTAGGTTATAAAAAGGACAAACACACAGAGTTTCTGGTTCATGTTTCTTAAATTCTTAATACATAAACTAATATTTAATACATAAATATACTTTCCTTCATTTAAAACTTCTTTTTTACAAAATACCATTTAAATGCTGACGTTAATCTAAATCAAAACAAAAATCATTGAAGTAAGAGACTGAACATGGACGTGGACAGCGGTGCGGTGACTGCTGGGGAGGGGTACAAGGAGACCACATGGAGGTGTAAGAAAACATAGTAAAGATTAAATTTAAAAGGGGGATGCTATGCTGGACAGAATTTTAATGTAAAAAATAACAATAAATCATCAGTCAAAAAGAAAAAAGTCAGTTGGATATTGAGACAGACATAACAACCCGTGATGCAGAGAGTGTGAGGCAAAAGCTGTTTCTACTTTCCACCTTTTCTCCACTTATTAGACCACGTTTTTCTGTAAATATCTTGTTTCTGTTCACTTTGAGAAGCCTGAGAGGGAAGAAAATTCCCTGCCTGGGGAAGACAGGCAAGGAGCACTACAGATGCCAGCCTTCCCTAGGGACCCAGCCAGGCCGTCCCCTCTCCTTGCAGGGATTTGGCCTTGACCGTCATGCCCCGAGTTTTGGGCATTGCCCTTCCTCTCTAGACTCTTCCCAACCCAGCTGCAGCCATCAGGAGACAGTGGGCACACGTCTGCCTGGGGTTCTGCCTTCTTCCACCGAGTTCCTCCTGTGCTGCAGAATAAACAGGAGACATTAGAATAGACAGATTGTACTGTTCTCAGCCCTCCTGAGATTTTAGCCAAAAACTCTGGGACTAAAAGGACAAGCAGGATTGACCTAAAATACTATTAGTGGCTCCCTGTAAACTTCTTTTCCTAAACCACCCGCCAAGGGCATAGATTCAGGGTAACTCTTCGATGCACAATCCACTGTCTCCCTTGGAACCCTCTTCAGCACTGTCCTGGGTCCTCCTAGCTAGCTAGACCCTCCCAGGTTTCACTAAGGTAGGTAGGATCTGTCAAGGGACAAGCTGGGAGCTACTGAGCTTTGTCACTCACCTGGAATTGCCTCCACCCGGCGCTCAGAGGCCCCACCCATAGGCCAGCATAGCCAATGAGGCTATGAGGGCGGGGTTAAGAAGGCTGCTCTTTGTCCTTAAATAAGTGGCCTTGGGGCCCCAACCATGCATCAGAGCCCCTGGGACTGCTGACTACACCTGTGCAGCTCTGTCCACCTCAGGTGAGAGCCCCCACTGAAGCCTGGAGAGGCTGGGCCGCCCCAGGGAACAAGCTTTTCCACCAGACTTGGGGACCAAAAACCTAGGACTTCAGGAGGAACCATCCCATGGTCTGGTGAAGCAACACAGCAGCCTGATCACAGCCCATGGACTGCTGCTCCCGCTGCTCCTTAGGTTGTTTCAGCATCTTGTCGAAGAAGCAGGAGTATGTGTGTGGTGGGCAGGGAACTGGGCTTCGTTCCCCTTGTCCTGCCTGCTCTGCCACTGTTTCTAGTCCCTGGGCAGTGATCTGAGCCCCAGAGCAGTTTGTCCTGTCGAGGTGTAGAAACCGGTGGTGTGTGTTGGGGGAAGTGGGTAGGGTGTCTCTCGGCTTCTTCATGCCAGGTGAGCACTTCCCTGTTTGGGGGGAGGGAGTGGAAGAGGCCAAGTGTGGCCACAGCAGAGCCAAGGCTGAAAGATTTCCATTCAAGAAGAGGAGGTTTGAAGGCTTATCTCACCCCCTGCCAAAAAGAAAATTGTGAAGTGGCCGCCTAACACCCAGAATCTCAGTCCCTGCTTGGAATGAGGAGACCTCATTAGTGAGGTTTTCCTGGGTCACCTTCGTGCTTATGGTGAATACCCGGACCAACCTCTTTCTTGGCTCCTAGTTGAGGCCTCATGATTGAAACCAATGAGCTACACTCATGCCCTTCTCCAAACCCCAAGGATCGTTGCACATCCTTGTTTCGGTGCCCAGAGTCCTTCTCTGCTGCTTTCATCTCAGTGACTGAACAAAATACCTCCACTGGGCCTGGTACTCTCCGCCCACGTGCTTATCCTCCCTCCGCATCCCTTGCATAAATGCGCTGAATGATAAACTAAGTGTGGCTATATGACACAGAAGAAAGTGTGATGGCTTTTTAGAAGAATTGGTCTCATTACGAGCTCATTCCTTCTTCTTCCCTAGGTTTTGAAACATGAGTGTTTTCATCCTCCTGACTCTCCTTTGCTTGGGAATGGCCTCAGCGGCTCCAAAAGGTGATCACAGTTTGGAGGTACAATCAAACGTCTGGATGGTAACACCTGGAGCAATATTTAGCACGGTTGGTAACACGTGAAACTATTCAGAGGGTCCCCGCAGAGAAGGCAAATGCTATCAAGAGTAGCTTCTGCCTCTTACCAAGGCCAAAACTGCATGGCACCCATCAGTGACATGACACAGGCTTACGTCCCGGCTGTGTGGGTACTGGGAAACAGCTCCCGGAAGTACTTCCCTGACAGTGGTTTCTCTTGTTCTCTGCTGTACACCCACTTGGCAAAGGTGACATGGTTTAAATTCCAATGGAGATAACAGGTTATATGTTTGCCTCTAGGTTAAAGACCCAATCAATGATGCAGCGCTAGACGCAAGCCCCGAAGCCCTTGAAAAGGAAAATCAGGAGCAAAGTGAAGAACAAGAGAGCATCAGAAGTGCAATGAATGCCTCTGGTTACATAAGCTTTCGAATTAAAATAGCCAAAGGAATACTTGACGTGGTTGGTAACACCTGAAACTGCCTAGAGGGCCCCTGAAGAAAATGTCCATGCTTTTGGGGTGGTTCACAGCAGAGAAGAGCTTCTTGAGGCGACTCTGACCAGAGCCATAACCTCCTGGCTCCCATTGCTGACACCACAGGGCATTCATCCCTGCTGGGTGGGTGCTGGAGGACAGTTCCCAAATGCATAAAGCCTTCCCTGGTCACGGTTTGTTTTCCTCTGTCTGCAAATCCACTTGGTGAGGTGAGTTGATTTTAAATAAATACAAAAATAGTAGGTTATATGTTTCTCTCTAGGTTAAAGATGAAGCCCGGAGAGCGGTGCTGGAGAAAATTGGCAAAGAGATTGGAAAGCGCATTATGGGAGGAAGCAAAAAACCAAAGAAAAACTTTGCTAACATGGTGAGTGAGGCATGGAATCTCAATATTTTATGCTCCCTGCCCTCACTAATGTACAAAAACAATACATTGCATTACAACATTCTATTTCCTTTCCCTTGAAGACGACTGTAGAATTTTAGGTAGCAGATGCATTGATTCCAGGACGAGAAGCACAGAAAGGAAGAGGACCACTAAGTACATCCCCTCCTCTGTGGATTCGGCAGAGGAAGGCCATGCAACCCTGCAAGGAGGAAATAGCTGTTTGGACCTGCTGCCTAGGAGTTCACAGTGTGACAAGCCTGCTCACTGTGACAAACCTGAGCCTGGACCTGAGATAAGCACCCAACATTAGCATTCCCGCCCCAGGTTTCCACTTTGATTTTCCAGGAGCCCCTTTTAAAATCACCACTTAAGAGTTGAGCCCTAGTAAATTTCATGTCCTTCACCCACCACCTTTGAAGCAGTAGGTCCTTGCTACCCTGCTGTCTCTGTCCTGTTGGCTGTGACCTGGATGGAGGCCAACCTTCCCCCAGCACTTTGTGCTCCTCCCTCTCCCCTCCCCCGCATTCTGGTATCTGTAAATAGTAAATCTTGTGACTTGTTTTCCTTGTGTGAGTGACTTCAAACCACGCCTTCAATGAAAACAACCCCAGGGTTTTCACTTCTACAAAGAACTGGGATGCTGAGGCAGCCACCTGCTCACCCCGTGTGTCTGATATGTGGCTCCTCACCCCAAAGGTCACACTCTGTGTTTCCTTAATTTGCCAGCTCTGGGCCCCAGCACACTCCTGTGAAGGAACAGGGAGACAACATGCAGCAGCTCTGTCTCCAGGGGTAAACCCAAAAGGAAATTGGCATCATTCTGCCACAGAAATGAGAAAACCCTACCATTTGTGACAGTGTGGGTTAACCTGAAGGCATTGTGCTAAGTGAAACCAGTCAGAAGAGCAAGACAAATCCTGTATGATCTCTCTCATGTGTGGAATCTGACTAACAAACTAAGAAGCTCAGAGTATAAGAAATCAGACTTGTGGTTACTGAGGTGCAGGGTGGGACAGGGGAAGCGGAGGGGGGAGGTCACAGGCACAAACTTCCAGGGGTAAGTTGCATCCGTGCATGGCAGGTGCTGTGCAATGTGAGGCTGTGACTAGCACTGTTGGATGACGTGCAGGAAAGTCGTTAAGGGAGTGAAGCCTAAGAGATCTCGTCCCAGGAGAAAAGTTTTTCCTTTATTCTATTCTCGTGTTTATATTTCTGCATCCTTATGAGAAGATAGGTGGTAGCTGAAACGGTTATGATGATCAGTTCACCATATATGAAAATCCAACCACCATGCTTAATAGCTTAAACTTACATAGTCACGTGTGTCAAGTACTTCGCAATAAAACGAACAAAAAGTAACGAATTTGTTAAAAATGAAGTTGTGTCCTGTGTAGGGTAGATTGTTGAACGGTATGTGGTTTGCCATTGTAGGCTGAGAGCTTTTCCATTCGTTCTCATGGTCAGGGCGGTCCTCGTTGGGCTGTTAGTGCAGCTGGTGCCCTTGACGGACGGATGTCCTGGAAAAGTGGAAACTTACTTTGCCGAGTGAGCAGAGCCTGGTGGGCTCTCTTGGCCTCAAGGCAGGGAGGGCTGCAGGGCCGCCTAATGGATCACGTCTCCCGGGGTGTTAAGGGCCTGGAGACCTGCACTGAGAGCCATGTGGGCGTACCCTGTGGGGCGAACTGGACTTCTCTCACCACTCCAGTTCTGCTTCTGGAACATAAGCACTTTTTTAAAAGGTGCCGTATTTAGAAATCTCATTTTAGAGTGTGGAATCTATACCTGCAAACTGTCAGGACTGCCACTAAAATATATTAGCTTGCACAGTTGTCTGTTTCAGTGGTTACCATGTAGCTGTTCTTGTTTCTGTGTCATGTGGAGATAATCATTACATTCTATATAACACTCAAATTTCTCCAGAGTGAATAGTGTCTGAACCAGGTAAACTGAGGCCGTCTCAGTGACTAGATAGACATCAGCTAGTTTTTTTACTGCAAAACAACCAACAGCATTGCACCTCCCTGGATGCTTTAGCAAAGTTGACTTGGAAACCTTCAAGGGCAAACTGTCTTGAACTCGTGTTTCCCATGAGGTGGGTGGTAGTAATCCAAGGTCTTCCCCTTCCCCTGCAAAAGGGCGAACCCAACAAATACTGCCTCAGTGTCCTGCTGCCAATGACACTGATGGCGGACCAATGCCCGCTCCTCTCTGTGGGCAGAGACGCAAGCCAGGTCACTCCCGGCTGTATAAAGAAGGCAAACACTGGCCTATGCCGAGATTTGGTCAGAAACATTGGGAACCACCATGATGTACTTGGTGCGTAGAATTCAATGCAGAACTTTTAAGTGTGTGGACTTAATATAGCTGTGTACTTTATGCATGTAACATTTGTGCTTTATGTTTCCATTGGACATCGCTTGAAAAATACCTCCATGGTTTTAAGTGTTTCATAAACACAGTTGGCTCTTGAACAACATGGAGTTGAGGTGCCAACAACCCTTGCAGTAGGAAGTTTGTGCGTCATTTTGACTTTCCCAAATCTACACCAAAAGCCTACTCATGACGGGAAGGCAGTCTCACCTGTAACGTCAACAGTGGGTTAACATAGAGTCTGCATGTCACACATAGTATAACACAGTGTGTTTACCATAAAATAAGCCGGGGAAAGAAATTTTATTAAGGAAATCATAAGGAAGAGAAAATACATTCACAGCGAAGCTGAGAGTCAACAGTGAACATATCAGGCATAGATCATAGAGTTTAGAGGTATACGCATGGGCAAGAGTTAAATGCGTTTTTGGCTTTGGTTGTCCCATTGCTCATGGACAAATACTAAGAAAGCATGTTAATCATGTTCTGAAGAGCTGCCTATAAACCAAGTTCCAGAGAAATGTTTACAATTATAGTTTGCTTGCAATAATAGAAAATAAAGCTAGTTATGTGCTAAACAACAATAGCTTAAATAATAATTTGTTTTGTTATATAATAACAGCTTTGTTAAATAATAACAAAGGTCACAATGTGCCTCATTTCTAATTTTTGCTTTAAGATGATGTCACAGATGCACAATTATGGGACATTTTACAGAATCTTGGTTCTTCAACCCAGCACCTCTTTTTCTCACAATACAACCGTGAATCACTGGTGTGCTGGCTCTTTGTCAAGCAGCAGGAGATGATGTCAGGATCTCGAAGAGAATTTTTTAGTTTCTGTTCAAGAATAAATAAATGTCTGTAAGGAAATTATGACCAGCTGCTGACACTCAGAAGTCTAGCTGCACAAAATGTTGCCTGTAACTGAAAAAACACAGGCTTCCCCACCATTCCCCTGAGCCCCTGACCCATTACCCCCTAGCTGGGTAAAAACTCCATGCTTCTGCTTTTTGAGGAAAGGTATATTTGGGATATCTTCTTCTCCTGTCCTCTCACTTTGGCCAAATCAAACAAACCTCCCCCTTGCTCCAAGCACCTGTGCCTCCGTGTTTGGCTTATTATCGCATTGGGCATGCGAAACTCTGTTTTGGTTCGTGATTCAGAAACAATACTATTTATGGAAAATAATTTCACTCTAAGTGAAGCACACAGTTCAAACCCTTGTTGGTCAAGGGTCAACTGTACGTTTAAATGGCTGCATAACCTGGTTAGTATAGCTTTGCTGATGTAAGAAACGTTCAAACCTGTAGAGAACTTTTATAAGCGTTTATTTGAACCAATCTGATGGCACACACCATGCAGCGAGGCTTCAAATGCTCTGGAGAAGAACAGTTTTGCCGTTTCTTTTACGCGTGTGTGTTAAAGGGGGACCATAAGGAAGAATACACGGAGATGTGAGAAGCTAGGTGGAGGTGCAATCAGAATAGTTACGACCATGAGCTCTCTTTGAGGGTGGGCCGCTTTAGAAGGAGAGATAGGAAAGGGGGCTTTCACAGGTATATTAACCTAGATGCACAGCAACAAGGGCAAGGCTTGATTAAGGCAAAGATAAACCTTTAGCTAAAGAAGTTAGAGGCCTGCCCAGTTAGGAATTTATGATCAGATCATCATTGCAGTTGCTTTCCTCAGAACCTACAAGGGGGAATACATGTTCTAGCCCCTTTCACACTGACACCTTTCCCACCACAGGGAGGCCGGGGGGCTGGGTCACAGTTCTGATTCCGCCCCTCCCCGGCAGTCAGCCCTGCACCTGGTGACGCCATCTTCTGATCACCTGGTGCATCACAGTGTCCTAAAGACACCAGACCTCTCCCCACTGCTTCCCCTCCTCTTCCCAACCCAGGCAGCCCTGCATGCGGGAGACCCACTCCCACTGGCACCCCAGACCTCATGCCTGCCTCAGCCACACCACAGGGACGGGCATGAGACACGCACAGAAACATATTTCAAGGCATGAGCTAGAATTTAGTAACACCATAGTCCCAATTCCCCACTCTCCAGGGGTGTCACTGCACTGAGAGCCTGACCATGGATCGAATGTTGTGCTCCTTTTCCAAAGAAGTCCGTATTCTCCCACCTCCAGATATAGCCAGGGGCAAACTCAGTATCTGCCTCCCTCCACGCTCTGCACCAAAACCGCATCCTGCGTCCGAGAGCACACACTCAGCTAGTTGGAAGCTGCCTCCCCGAAACACCAGTCTGGGCTCCACAAGCGGCCTTGCGGCGCCATCTGGTGGTGAAGAGTGAGAAACGCCCACCAGCAAGGTGGGGAGAGATGCCAGAGACTTTCTGGGGTACCTCTGTATCAAATTCTGTTGTGCTCAGATCCTCCAAGGTTCTTATTGAGCAGGTCGAGGGATCATATTGCAGCAAGAGGTTAGAAGTTGCAGCCATCGGGCAAGCTGTGAGCTTGCTGTTTGAGCTGGCTCGGTCGTTAGTGGGAAACGCGACAGCGACTCAGCTGGAAGAAATCAGCAGTCAGTCAGCGTCTCCCAGGTTTCGGGGCGGGAAGCCGTGGTCTGTCAGGTCTGAGGTCGCTCCGAGATGGAAAGGCAGGCACGTGCCTGTGAGCTGCTCTTGCATGGGTCACCTCTGAGTGAGGTCAGCTACACCACAGCACTTCACTGGGCGCCTTCCCTGAGCCTGGTGCTGGGGGTATCGTTTCTTCCTTCAGGTTGTCCCCGAGTCCAGAGGGGAGAGCGTCACACAGCTACCCTGCACTGTGACGGGGTCACGATGGAGAACCTCAACTGGTCTTCTCCTGCTGGGCAGGAGTCTTCCAGCAGACACCACAGCAAGGTAAGTTTAGTCGGATAGATAGGAGTTAAGAAATGAACGCAGCGGGGTCATCCTGAGAAGGGGAGAAGGAATCCCGGACCCCAGACCTCCTGTCACAGCTCCCACAGGTCCTTGTGAATGAGCCAGGAGCAGGGGTGGGGCGGTGACAATGCGGCTGGCAGGACCGCGAGGCCCGGTTGGAGCCACGGAGATGTGATTGGCGGTGCCTCACCATGCCTACTTTAAGGCAGGTTCTCTGAGTGCCCAGGGCACCTGCCAACGCGGTCACATTAAAGACACTCATTTTATATATGATGTCAGAGGGCTCACACACCTGTAGGTTCCCAAGATCACGGATCTTGGACAGGTCTAGATCTTTTTGTCCCCCATACTGTGAGGCCCCCCATAAATGTTTGCTGATGAATGAGTGAATGACTGAAGGAATGAGTGAATGAATGAATGAATGAATGAATGAATGAATGAATTATGCTGTGTAGTGGAGACTCCTGCTTCTCCCGGTAGGACCCAGAGAGAAGAAAGTGAAAAGTTATCCTGTCCCCAGCCCTCCCCAGCAGTCAGCCCTGTACCTGCTGACGCCATCTTCTGGTCACCTGGTGCATCGCAGTGTCCTGAAGTCACCAGGCCCCTGCCCACAGAGAAGAGGGTGCCCTGGGCCAGTATCTCAGGGCTGGCCCAGATTCACTTTTTCTTTAAGTGAATTTATTGGGGTGGCATTGGTGGGTTTCACTTGTATGATTCTATAAAACATCATCTGTATGTCGTATTGTGTGTTCATCACCCAAAGCCCAGACTTCCGTCACCATTTATGCTCCTTGACCCTCTTCTAGACTCCCACCTCCCGCTTTCCCTCCTGGACTCACCATTCTGTCGTCTGTGTCTAGGAGTTTTTCCTTCACTCAATCCCTTCATTTTCCCACTCAGCCCCAGCCCCCTTTCCCTCTGACAGCTGTCAGTCTGTTCTCTACATCTGGGTCTGTTTCTACTTTGTTTCTTAGTCTATTTTGTTCATGAGATTCCATGTATAAGTGAAATCACATGGTACTTGTTTTTCTCTGACTGCCTTATATACTTAACAAAATTGTGTCCAAGTCCATCCACGCTGTCACAAAAGGTAAAATTTCCTTCACTTTTAAATGGATCTCTTCACAGGAATTATCCCATCCAATTCATTGTGCATCATTGTGCATCAAATCAACTGATCTGTACAAACAGAGAGCAGATTGGTGGCTGCCAGGGTCCGGGCAGAGAGGGGAGAGGTTGCCAATGGGTGCAGGATGTCCTGGAAGATGAAAATGCTGTGGAACTAACCAGCAGGAGTGGTTTTCCGACACCGTAGATTCACTAAAAGCCTTTGAATTCTATTCTAAATGGATAAAGTACATTATGTGCATTCTACGAGAACTTTTTAAGCATGTAACAGGACACAACAAAACGTGTCTGCAACATTGGTAAAAACCGCAGACCGAGAAGGAGGCAGCATGGGGTCTCTAACTGAGAACTGGCACTGCAGCTGTGCCAAGCATCTCCTTCCCTGTGACTAACAGGCTCTCCTTCACCCAGTTAGGGTACACGCCAAGGACTCTTCATTGCAACAACCGTGACCCACACAGAACCTCCAGACGAGAATCCAACTGAAGCTGTTGGACCACCTGGGTCAGGAAGGCACCAGGGTGGCCTCTCT
>VMDR010034862.1:0-10936 GCA_007922815.1 Macrotus californicus | reverse complement strand
GAGAAAGAAGGAGATCCTACCCTTTGCAACAGCATGGATGGAACTAGAGAGCATTATGCTAAGTGAAATAAGCCAGGTGGTGAGAGAGAAATACCACATGATCTCACCTTTAACTGGAACATAATCAACAAAAGAAATCAGCAAACAAAATACAACCAGAGACATTAAAATTAAGAACAATCTAACAATGGCCAGAGGGTAAGGGAGAAGGGACAGTTGGGGGAAGGGTTTTCAGGAACCACTATGGAGGACACAGGGACATAACCAAGGGGGAGGGTGGAAACAAGGGAGGGAGGTGGGATTGGCTGGGGTGGAGGGAATGGTGGGGGAGAAATGCAGACAACTGTAATTGAACAACAATAAAGTAATTAAAAAAAACCCCAAAGTTTCTGTTATAAGTAAGTTCCTCCTGATTCCTAAATTATAACATAATGGCTGACTGAACTATTTTCCTTAGCTCTGTTTCATACATACATGGTATGTCAGTTTTCTGAGGGCTAGAATAATAAAAAAAAGTTTTATCTACTAATATTCTGTGGATATTTAATAAAATATTAATGATTAACAATACTGAAGGCAGTAAAGAATCCCTTAACTAAAAGCTCTAGAACTATATCTTGCTCATAGTCAGCCATTTGTAAAATGATGACCACCTAATTTTCTGACAGATACTGTGAATTGTTATTTATATTACCATAACTTAAATGAAGTCCAAAATAACACCAAAAAAGTTTGAATCCAGATTATCCACTTGAAGTATCACTCTATGTAAAGATAAAAAGAATAAATTATGAACTATTGACTATAAAGACTCAAAAGGACTGGAGCAACAGTTTCCAAACATCTGGATTTTAAGAACCAAGAAATTTTAGGAAAGAAGAACGGACGGAAATAAGGGAGGGAGAGAGAGAAAGGAAGGAAGAGAGATAGGATTACCAAAATATAATTTTGCATAGGAAATATCTATCATTTACTAACAGTATTTTGTAATAGAAACGACATTTTAATATGAAAAATGGAAAAGAAATTCTTGGAAGAAAGGAAGACCCCATCACGAAAGAGGAAAGTCAGCAACCTTATTACTGACATTATCTCAGCACAAGCCTTCTGACCCCATGACCCCAGCCTGCACATCCCCAGTATGGCCCTGGTCTCCTCATTTCGTTGTAGCAGGCAGAAACTTTGCTTGGGCTCCCACTGTTTGAAGAGTCATCTTGACCAATCACTCCTTGACGCTTTCTTTCTTTCTATGGTGTGTCGGCTCTGACTGGGCTCGTCCAATGGTGGAGAATTGACCACTGTCTGACACAGGCCCTTCTGAGAGCAATGACGATCAAACCTGCCTTCCCTGCCCAAAGCACTACCAAGGGGGCTTTCCTCGGACCACGGTCCGACTATGGACTGGGGAAATAGGACCATGAAAATATTTTGTTTGCACTGAAAAAAACAAACACAAAAAGCAAGGCACTTCTTGGATGAAGATAGATTAAGGAGCTTAAACTTTTGGGATGATTTCTTGCTCAGTGTCTTTCTGGACAAGACTTCAGTCTCTCATGAGGCCCTGCTGCAGTAGGTACCAACTCCTTTCTCCACTGATTTCGCAGACATGACAATAGCAGGCCATAAGGACCTCGTGCAGAGTCATCCTTTCCTGGGGCTACAAACAAAACTCCATTATTACTGAGATCTGATGTTACAAGGCCTAGGCATTGGGAATTCGTCTGGGGATCGTGGGGCTATCAAGCCAATAGGGTTTCCTTTGCGTACCTAAACACCTTGCTGATAATTTATATTTGCCCTACTCACCGTCTCTAATCTTGTTCTTTAGATTTAGGGTATGAGACCTGTTCACTCCTAGCAAATGGTCGATAGGCCGCCTAAATGTTTCACCCTTCAGTGAAAGACATTTCATAACTTATAGCTGCTAAACAGATACGATACCAAACCAAAGCCACACTCTTACCTTGAAAGAAAGCTCATCTTCATTCTCCCCATGGAAATCATACAAGGCTTTGGCCTTCCTCCCCGCCTTTAGTGCTAAAGAAGACGTACTTTTTGCCTCAGCTGTGAAAACACATGAAAAAAGAGAAAGACACTGGACTGAAACACACACATTTTATGAAGCCCCCCTGTCATTCCCAGGACAGAATATTTTTTTCTTTTTTTAATTATTTTTATTTTTTCCATTTAGTCCCTTTACACCTTCTCCCCACCTCCCCAGGACAGAATACTTTCAATTAATTTTGTATTTATTTAACTTGCAAAAAGACTAAGGATGTTTTCTTAGCAGGAAAAAATTAGAGAAAATATATTTAGTAGACAAAATTGGCCATTACCAAGTGAAGACATTTTTATCTTTTTTCTTTATAACTCTTAACAAAGTATATGAGTATAAAGAGAGTTTACAAAACTTTATGAATCAACCCTTTGAAATGTAGGCAAAAAATTTAAACCGAGCATGGCCAGAGGGAAAAGAAATATGCATCGGTGTAAAGGCCTTGGGCTCCCCTTAGAGAGCAATAGTCACCTGTAGTTGTTGTCACACCAGGGCAGGGCCGCACAAAGACCGCAGGGAAGATCCCCTCCCGGTCACGCAGCCTGCCCTTGTACCAGTCACAGTCTAGGCGCTCTAGGATCAGGATCCGGTCTCCCCGCCTGAAGGGCAAGTCATCACTGGTCTCCGCCATGAAACTGTAAAGAGCTTCACACCATTCTCCAGAAAGATCATTATCCTGTCACAAGTCAGAAGTTTGATAAGAAATACGAGATTTTATTTGAAATTGATTTCTACAAAGCTTAAAAAATGGTGGGAGAAAAGCTAAGGGGTCATAAGCTTTCAAAGCCCGAAGCCTTCTTAAAATCACCCAACACTTTACATTGCTATCAATATTCAGAAATAAAAATTTCCAATAACTTTTTATCATAAAATATGACAATTTTTATGATGTGATAGAATGTGTGGGTTTTCTGCTTTTAAGGGATATATACTTGAGCAAAAACTTTTTTTCTAGCCCTGACTAGTGTGGCTCAGTGGGTTGGGCATCGTTGTGCAAACTGAAAGGTCACCAGTTCAATTCCCAGGCAGGGCACATGCCTGGGTTGTGGGCCAGGTCCCTGGCTGGGGTCATTTGAGAGGCAACCGATCGATGTTTCTCTCACACACTGATGTTTCTTTACCTGTCCTCTTCCCTCCCTTTCCATCTCTTTAATAAATAAATAAATAAATAAATAAATAAATACATCTTTAAAATTACATATATTAAAAAAAACTTTTTTCTAATTATGATAAATGACATTAGTCATATGTTAAAAATTAGATAAAAGCATACAGTATTTATGTATAGTATTTATGACACTATGAAAAATTCTAGTGAGGCATATAATTTCCAGTGAAACTCTTCTAAATTATGAAGGATCAGAATGGGCAGTTGGTTAATTCCTAGGTTCTTTACGTGATTCAGAAGCTATCAGATTCCATTACATAGGACTTCATTAATTCACACTTTTAATTTTATGAGGCACAGTTAGCTCTAAGGTTGGCAGAATAACCACCCAAGTGTGGTGGGCTAGTATGACGGATTGTGCCAATAAGAATGCTTTTACCCCAAACACATCAGAGGGAGGCTTTTCTCTGTGAAGAGGCATCTCTGTCAGGATGGGAGTCCTCTGTTAAGAAGCTCAAGTGGGGAGAAGAGGAAGGTCTGGGTTCCAGATTCAGTTCTGCCTCTTCCTAGCTGACACTGGGCAGGATGTTTCTTTTCTCTGGGCCTCAACTTCACCTTAGTGTTGCCATGGGGATTAAATGAGGACTCATGTAGAACACTCAGCACAGTGCCGGGCACATCCTCAGTTCTCAACAACTAATGGCTTATAAAACAAAGGAAAAAACAAGCAAACAAAACCCCCTAACCTGAGGCCTCTTGCTCCTGCATTATCATAGCTAACCCTACATCTCTGGGTACTTATCACTCCCAAGAAATGTAGGCAACCATGTGCACATTTCCTTTTGGAGCACCTCAGCCACTTTCTTTCCTATTTGACTTGATCCGTAGGTGGGGACGAAAGAATCCAGAGACACACAGTCCAGTTACCAGTGACACTTTGGCAAACAATGATCCCATCAGGCCTCACACTTTTCACACATCACAAAAAACAATGGAAGTCACCCACATTCCTATTCCATTTGAACACTTCTGAAGTTACATTATATAGTAAGTAAAAACATTTTTAATTGGTATTTGTGCATTCATTGGTTGATTTTCTTATGTGCCCTGACCAGAGATTGAACCCACAATCCTGGCATATTAGGATGACACTCTAACTGAGTTACCTGGCCAGAGCTTGTATGTCAAAATTTTCCTCATTTTTCCTGTCTCCCATTATAAAAATAATACAAACGATCCTAAATATTTGTAAGTTTGGAAATGTATGAAGAAGTGGGAAAAGCCCCCACCCACATATAATCTTACCACTTAGGGGCAAGTGAATATTAACAACTTAAATATATTTCCTTCTAGTCTTTTTATGCTGTATGTTCTATTTCCTGTAACATTCTATTCCCATTACATTTATTTTATAAATCTAGTTTTTCATGGCCTCAGAAGTTTCTACCAATAGTGATCATATTTAGGTGGTTTTCAATTTTTTTTCTATCATAATAATGACTATGGTTGTGGCCTAAACCTTCTTTTTTACCCTACTTGTAGGGTAAAAAATAATCATCATCATTTGTACTTTCTTGTTTTTAACACTCATATAATTACTCGTTTAGTGTTGAGTTGTACTGAATCTTTGTTAACTGGATTAAGTTAAACGATATTTTATTGTTGCTTTACAAGTCATTTTGATGACTAGTAAGGCTAAATATTTTTTAGGATCAGCCACTTACACTATCTCTTTTCTTTTCCAGTCATGTCTCTTTCCTTGTTTTCTGTCAGGGTTTGCATGCCTTTCTAATCTAATTGTATGGGCCCTAGATGCAATAAAGTTGTTAACCCTCTAAGTACAGGGGTGGGCAAACGTAGGTTTACAGTTGTAATACAAATAAGTAATGCAACAATTAATAAATAATAACACAAGAATAAACTCTGTTTTCGTGTACTCACAACTGTAAACCTATATTTGCTCACCCATGTATTCATTTCAAACATTTACTATATGAATTGAAAAATGATTTTTATAACATATTTTCTCTTGATGATTACGATTTTAATATTCCTCCTAGAGTTGAAATCTGGCTTTCATTACAGTTATCTATTTAAGCAGCCTACCTGAGAATTTGCTCCAGAATCTTCTTTTTTGATCTTCGGTGGTACCTTTGTGCCTACATTTTTAAAAAAGTCAAAACTTCAGATAAAAGACCATAAAGTATTGGAGGAAGAGTCTGGGGTTCCAGTCCAGTCTTTTCATGTATTGGCTATCTAACTCTGACCAGGTACTGCCCTCTCTGGGCCCTTTTCCTTTACTGTGACGTGAAGGACACCGTTAATTATACTCTATAGTCCATTTCTGTTGAAAAGTCTGTGACTCTTCATCTGCCATTTCTGATATCAAGCCATTGTTAATTACCTAAAACACCCACACCAGGTCTCTGAGAGAACACCACAATAACAACTATGCCACACAAGTGACCATTTAAAAATACCTTTTATAATAAGGCAATATGGATTATTATGCAGCTTAAGTATTACATTGTTATTTGGTTTATTTGAATTAGGGCAGAACATAATCGAAAACAATATTCTCTACACTCACTTAAAACATCTGTACCAGAGGTGGGATGATCCTCGAGGAGTTGCACAAAGTTCAGGGGGAAAATCCCAGTTCTGTCTCGAAGCTCTCCTCTGGCCCATTCTTCACTCACATACTCTTTAAGAATAATAATTTCTCCCTCCGAGAAACTTAGCTCATCCTTCTGGTCTCCAATATACTCAAACCGAGCAACACATCTTGGACCTCTGAACAGAGATTACATTTATGGGTTACACAAGAGAGTACTGATTTCTAAAATGCTTCAAAGCCTTCATTCAGTCTTTCAATAAATATTCTGTGTTTACTATGAAACAAGGTATCCTAGGCATAATTTAAACTTTTCCGTGAGAAAAAATAAGCTATGTTTCTAAATGACAGGCCTTACTTTTTAGATATAAACCTGTGTTCACCCAGAAAGGCTAAAGGCAATGTCGCAGAGAAGTGCCGAAGTCCCTAAGCTGGTGGTCAGTTTACACTGCCGTGGCTCATGACCACTTTCGCTGCATCACAGAATCTCCCCAGTCACCATGTCTTTGTACTCTTGGACCACGGTAAATCCATGCGTCAGTCTGAACCCCAAGTTTAGCAGTGTAACCCTGAGAATCTCAGGGCAAGACATCAGCCTTTCGTGACAGAATGCAATGGGCATCAGCTGGGCAGAGTCAATGCTCAGTGTATATTGAATCAATCATCTCGCTACAGATGAATGATCTCCAAAACTAGGTTTGAAGAAAACAGAAACTCATCATACTATCACACTTAATCTCATACCTAACACTGTTGTTTTAAAAATAATCATTTTATCCCCTTTAAACAGCCTTCATTTCTGAGAATTACAATATAACAATCCTTAAATGAGCTGAATTTTGATTTAAAAGAAGATAAAGGCAGACATAAAACTGTGTCTCTAGAAGGCATGATTTAACACCAAACCTTCCATTTGAGGCTTTAAAAAGAAAGTTTCAATAGCAACAGGCTAAGGAGATGCAACTGCCTAAGGAGAAAAGGTTGGTACTGGCTCCAATCAAATACCGATTTAAGTCAGCATCTAAGACAGATTAAGAATGGATCCACGGCTGTGAGAGCCCACTTCAACTTCAACCTGCTGATCCATTAAACACAGCTTAGAAATAGGAGAAAAACTGAACCTGAAATAGAATTCAACTACTTGCAGCATCAGAAGTCTTCTTATTTGTGGTAACCTTTGCATTTATTTTCTAAAGTCCTCTGGGAACATCTCCTTATGTCTGACCTATTCAAAGACAGGTTTACAGTCTTTAGCAGGTAGTGAATTCTATTATTTTGCTCATTTAACTGGAAGATAAAGTTGCACTGTGGCAGTGTTTTAATCACAGAGGAGTTACAATGATACATAAAAGGATACATAAATTCATGAAAAGGTCTTCAGACATAAAGGAAGACCCCTCCAACTTAATTCTTCCTTTACTTTCTTCTAGCTTCTCTTAAAAACAAAACAATACAAAATGTCCAGCAGTTTTTGTAGGGTGCCTACAAAAATAGGGTTCCTATTTTCTGACAAAAGTTCTGAACCTTCTAAAAATGTATTGATAGATAAACACCAGCAGCCCCAAATGCAACACACAGGCCGCCGCCGCCAGCTCTGCTTAAGCTGAAGCCAGGCTATGCGAAGCACCAGGTAGCCTCTCTGCTGCTGTCTGTGTCCTGCGTTGGTGCAAGGAGTTGCTTAGGCCAGCTGGTGTCAGCATGCTGAGCCTTTATTAGCATTTTAATCCACTACGGCTTTTAAATGAGTTTTCCTCATAATTAAAAAGAAACATTGGGAATCAATAATCATATACCTGAAGTGTTTAGGCTCAGTATTATGATATAAATGCTCACCTCCTTTGCATTTTGTACAAAAGAACACAAATAAAACTTACTTATTAACACAATGAGAGGAAACTGATTCTCTTTTCCTACTTCCTCCTTCTGGGACATCAACCTAGTAAAGACAAATCAGGACAACAATTGGATTCTTTCAGATTTTAGTGAGATGAATTTAAGGCTAGGTAATTAGGCAATACATGATGAAAATTAACCAGTTTAGATAGGTGTTTAACTGACTAAGTGGGACCACAGGTGCTGAAGGTAAGAAATTCGGAATTTGGGTTTTGAAAAAATATATATATCCTGTGACGCAGCCTTCTTGGAATAGCCAATCAATCCCCTTCTTATTCGATGGAGTAAGCACACTAATATCATTACAGCTGAGTTTTCTCTCTCCCATGTCCTCCAAGTTAACGTCGGGTGGGGAGGACCTGGGATAGACACTAGGCACCAGCCATCTGGGCACCCTACCACATCTATTCAAAGTGTGGGGGGGATTCTGTCAGTTTCCTGAGCCCAAAATAAAACATTTTAATCAAACTTGTGGATTCTCTCCATTTTCATAACTCTGGAACATTTTTTCCCCATCAATGCAAATAGGAAAGAAAAAAAGGAATTGGTACTCAGTGAGAGCATCTACTAAGTGGCAAGTACCTTACATAATACCTCATTTACAAGGCTCAGTGAAGCTAGGCTGTAATAAAATATTTGACCATAATGTATTCAGTCTGAAAACTACTGAAGGCTTTGAGGTCTATATTAAATAAGTCAGTGCCTTTCTTGATGAATTTTAGAAGCTCAAAGTTTCAAAACAATTTTTTAAACTTATAGGCTTAGAAATAATACTTAAACCAATAATGTGGCAGATTCAGTGTAATTGATTTCAGTGAGGTAATTGTGCTTTTAAAGGACTGCTACATTGGGCAGAAGAAAAATGAGGAAGAGGGCTAAGACTAACATTATCCTTAATATGAATTTAGAGAATGTGGTTGGATTTTTCCAAAGAATCAGGGAATACATATACTAGACAATGTTTAAGGCCTACAGTTTTAATTCAAGAGACTCAAACTCACTTATATTGGAAAAATACAAGTTCTCTGTTATATTTGTTTTCTAAGTCTCTGTAACGAAATATTAGTTGCTTCCCTCCAATAGCTACTAACACTCAACTACTTAAGCTAGTTTTATCGATATTTTCCAGTACCAATAAGTTACATGTGAGACTGAGTCACATTCTTCCTGTTGTCACCAGTGGCAGTCTGAGTTTATCCCCACGTTTCACAGCCACCGGGCTCAGCACTCAGGGCTCAGCCATACAGGTCTGCTCTTACAGGCTGCAAAGGTGTATAACGTTCTGACAATTTAATATAACTTTTCCCAACCAGACTTGAAATTATCATGTGAAAAACTATTAACGAACCACTACCTCCAATGAAAGTACTTTAGTATTCACAAGTCTAGTTTTCTAAAAGGTAGAAATAAAATATACTTAAAAGAACAGGAAACGTGGTAATTTCTTCAAGACAATCTTGTACTTTTTGAGTGTTGTCTACTAAATTTTTCAAAGAATTAACGTATGTTCCTAAGTGCTTACCAACCCTCCAAGAATAGCTGATTCACTAGCTGACTTGTGGAATTTTTTCACCTTAGGATTTCAGGTAGCATTTAGGAAGTAGGTTCTAATATCTCATAAAATATTACCAATTAACCATTATCTAGTTGAACAAACCTTAATTTACTGAATTTTTCAAACACCAAATAAATTGATGGAAGACAGAGAACTAGATCTCGAGAATCTAGGCTTCTGGTTACTTTTTTCAAACTGTAAGCTACACAGAACCTACGGAACATAAGACCAATTTAACCATGTATGATCCACTTACAATTACTTTGACGTAGTTGGCAGGAAATACCCCAGTTTGGTTTCTACATTTCCCTCTGTACCAATCTGTATCTATTTTTTCCAGAAGATAAACAATTTCTCCAGAAGTAAGATTCAAATCATCAACTTGCTCTGTAAAATAAATTTATAATTATGTATGATAAATTTTTCTGGTTGCAGATTTAATTAAAGCAGAGCACAAAGTATTATTTAGTCTGTCTGCTGAGGCAGTATGTTCTACTGATTCTGTGAACATATTACACTAATCAAATCAACCTAAACTATATCTTTTAAAAAACATATTATCATTATGAGCTTCCTTTTTTAAGATCAAATTCGATACATTTAACCTGACTAGTGTGGCTCAGTGAACTGAGTGTGGTCCTGCAAAGTGAAAGGTCATAGGTTTGGTTACCAGTCAGAGCACACACCTGGGTTTCGGGCCTAGTCCCCAGCTGGGGGCATGAGAGAGGCAAGGGATCAATGTTTCTCTCGCACATTGATGTTTCTCTCCCTCTTTCTCCCTCCTCTTCCCCTCTCTCTAAAAGTAAATAAATAAAATCTTTAAAAAAATGAAGTTATAAATAAATCAGAAGTTTATCTGTAGCCTTGGATATAAAAAGTATATAAAACTTGATTTAAAAAATATATATTTTCATCTCACAATTGGTACACACTGTTTTGAACGCATTAAAATGTTTGTGACTGCTAGGTAACTTGCTATTTGTTCATATGTACGGGAAATACCCTCTCTTTCCCTCTCATGGGAAATTTCAAAAGCAAGGGTACACAGCTAAGCTTTCTGGAAGGCCTGGGAACAACAGATGACTGCTGAAGGCAGGTGATGGATAAGATGACCTCTCCAGTCGAGGACTCTGTTGCACAGAGAATGAAGAAAGATGTCCTCAGAGATTAATCCAAGAAAGCCATCTGCTCCTGGATCTTAAGGACTCTACCACTTTACTATTTCTGTCCTTACCTGCTGGAAAATCATGAAGAACGACAGCATGAGGAGCACTATTGTCAACAGGCTTCTGAGGGTGGCTTGCATCCTTAGGGGGAAAACAGGGCTGTGAGTGATATGCAGGATGGATGCTGGATTTACATTCACTCTTGGACCCGTTTTTTCCCCTCATTAGAGTCCCCTTGACATTATGGGTACAAGACGCAAAACAGAGTTGAGCCAAATAAAAGAATCAATATCAAGTTGAAAAGGCATGTGTCCTTGCCAAGGGAGGCCAGAAATAACTCTCAGTTATAATATCCTCTAGCATTTTTTAACAAAGAGAGTAAAACAAAAGGGAATTACTGAAATTTTTTTTTTCTACCAGAATCTATTTTACCCCCAAGCAGTGGTTTTTGACCTCTTTACCTACCAAGGGTAGTTTTCTCCTAAAACTGAACAGGAGTAAATCTTAAGAACAGAGCCTTAAAAGTTGCATCTTCATTAAGATG
>VMDR010034861.1:0-10936 GCA_007922815.1 Macrotus californicus | reverse complement strand
GCCCTGCCCCCGCCAGGGAACGCGAAACTCCTTCCCTAAAACAGGTGGGCTGGCATGGGCTTGTTCCCCAGAGTGGGACAGATCCACCCCCCTGGGAAGGCGGCACCTGAGGGAGTCGGAATGGGGGGCACTGCTCAGGGAAATGCAGCAGCAGGGAGGGCATCTGGAAGGACACAGGTGGCCCCAGGGCCAGAATGACTGGGGAAGAGTGAGGTTGTGGGGTCCTCAGGGGGAGAAGGGGCCACAGCAGACTCCCTCCAGCCCCTGAAGGGCACAAGCATCTGTCCTCCAGGCCTGTCATCTGAAGTCAGGCCACAGCCAATGAGTCTTCCGTGACCCGGATCAGATCCCAGACCCTGAGGACACTTACCCAGATCCCCAGGGCTGTGGCTGTCTGAGGCAGGCTTCGTGCTGGACCCAAGATCCACCTCTCTCATGGGGCTGCAGGGCTGGGTCTCCTGGCCAGGGGGCAGGAAGGGCTGGCAGGCTTGGGGCAGCAGAGAGGGCCTGCGGGCCCCTGGACCCCGGAGTTTGGGGCCCTGGCACAGGTCCAGGCCACTGTTCAGCAAGGACTAGGAGGGCAAGAGGAAGAGGAGGCTGGCCCCCTTACCGCCACCCCGGCCACGGCTCTTCCCCTGGGCTCCTCCTGGGGAACAGCCCTTGCAGTACCCGAAGGCAAATGACTTATTCTCCACCAGCCACGAGAAACATCAGCATGAATAACCCCAACCACGGATGAGTCCAAACTACAGAAAACCACGGAAGATCACACATGGTGGGTAATACTCTAAACTCACTTATTTTTGCCCTAAAGTTTAAAACTTTTTTTTGGGGGGGGGTGTTTTTAAAGCTAACCTTTTCCTTGTCTTTTCATATGTCATGCTTAAAAGCTCTTTCCCATTAAAAAAAAAATTCCTGTATAATGCATAAAGTCTTTGATTCACATGAAGTCTATTTTCATGTTAGGAAGTAGAAAGCAGCCTTTTCCTTGATGTTTTGGGTAGTGCAACGTCCAGCACCACTGAGTGAATATGGTGCCCTTGTTGGCTCTCTGGGTTTATCGGTTCCCCACCTCTGTGCTGGCGGAGCTCGCAGGCACAGGCCGCTTCACTTCCGGGCTTTCTGTCCTGTTTTGTGGATTTAATCTGTCTATTCTTGTCCTGGTACAAACAAAAACAAACCCAAAAAAGAAAACACGTCCAAAGGCAAGGGATAAACTGGAAAATAGAATTGCAACAGGCATGACCAAGATCATTTTCAAGAAGATGCTCTTCTAAATCACTGGCGGGGGTGGAGATGGTAAACTCAATAAAATAATGGGTTGAGGGCATTTACAGACAGTTCACAGAAAAAGTGTCCAATACACCCATGGAAAAACACTCAGCTTCTCGAACGTTGATCTAAATTCAAACGAATTGCGGTTTCCCCCGCCGTATGGATTATGGCAAATACGTAAACATTTGATGACTCCCAGTGTGGTCAGTGGGGAAACGGGGGCTCGGGTGCCCTGTGGGCGGAGTGCATCTGGTGCACACTTGGGGGAGAACAACGCAGCTACGTGCACCTGCCAGCCTTAAACAGGCGCAAGCTCCCTGGCCCAGCGATCCCACTTCTAGGAGCTGAATCCTGAGGAAACACACAGGGATGCCAATATCGATGCACGTGTACTCTATATTTCTATTTGTTGCAGTATTATTTACTCAAAAAGGCTTCGTGAATGTGCGGAAACTATCTACATGTCCTTCAGTAAGGGCTGGCAAGTAAGTTATGACCCATCCACGTGCTGGGACACCATGCAGCACTGCAGCAGAAGAGGTAGTTGTTTTTTTGAAACTAATATGGGAAGATATGACGTATTTAAAAAATTACAACTGTTCTGTACTTTGATTGTGGACATAGTTCGAGGACTATTTATTTGTCAAAACTCACAGAGCTATTCACCACAATGAGTAATTTCACTGCATTTAAAAAAGTGAATTAAGACGTCACTAGAAAAGTAAGTTGGAGAGAAGTTTGTATACATGGTTATTTAAAGCAGCTACGTGTGTTGCGAGTGTGTGTGATTGTGTATATGTAGCACACGTAGTGTTTCTGGAAGGACACAATCAAAACTAAGCGGGTCTGGGCCCTGGAAAGAGGTGCTTTTCTTTTACTTTCTACTCAACTGAACTGTTCGAGGGTTTTTATTGTAAACTCTGAGTAAGTATTACTTTAGTAGTTAAAGAATATTAAGTTAATTAAAAATGGATTTTGCATCTCTGGCAACATGCATATTGCATGGTAGGAGATGGGGGCCCAAAGGTGCCGACTGGGTGTAACAGAAAAAGTGTTTCTCAGTCTTTTAGGCCAACAGTTAACCTTGGTTTTTTTTTCCATCTTTATCAGATATTTATTGGGAAGGGGACTGTGCCTCTCCATTAGATGGGGGCTCCTTGGGGCGGGGCTGAGTTGCTCACCCTGTCTCCTCTGGGCCTGAGGTCCTGGGATGGTACAAGGGTGTGGGAGAAGACAGGGACTGGTTACTCACAGGATGGCCTCCGTGGGACCTGCTACCCAGCCAGGGCGGCTGGGTCCGGGGGGATCCCTAACCCCACGTCCCTCATCAGAGACTGGGACTCCCCCCACCTTCGCCCCACCATCACCGCTACACTGAGAAATAGAAGCTGCTGCAGTTTCCATGGTGATACATTGGTCTCAGGTTCGGCCCCTCATGCAGCCAGCAGCTGCAGGGAGTGTGTGCCCATATGCAGGCAACTGCGTGTGCATTCAGACAAGTGTGTTGGGGAGAATCAGATTGGGGAAGGAGCCAAGCAGGGCACGGGGCAGCGATGAGCAAAGACGGGCAAAGAGGAGGAAAGAAAATCCAAGCTGCCCAAAGCTCTCACCAAGTAGAGCTGCGCTTAAAGGAACCACTCCTGCGTGCCAGGGACTTGATCTCTCGTCTCCCCATGCCTGCCAGAGTCCTCTGCTTACAGTTGGCTCCCAGTAAATACCTGCTGATGGCGATTAGCTCAACCATCTGCACGAGCTATTCCCCCCATTTCACAGATGAAGAAACTGGGTCTCAGAGAGGTTCCAGAACAGGTTTGAGGAGGAGAGTCTGCCTGACTCCAAGGTCAGCCTCTCCCAATTGCATCCCTGGTTAAGGACATAGAAGGGCCTTAGGGACCAGGTGGCGGTGTCTGCCACTGAGGAGCACAGAGGCTTTTTGTGTCTGTGGAGGCAGGGAGGGACGGAGGTGGTGGATGGGTGGGGAGTCACAGGCTGCTGCTAGGGAGCCACATATGGACCACGACACAGCTCCCTAAAGCCCGTTCTTAAGGAAACAGGCTAAGCCGTGCCAATAAGCCCAGACAATATTTGGTTTAGGACAGTGTTTCTTAACCTGGTGATTTTGCTCCCGTCCCCGGGCACGCTTGGCAATGTCTGCAGACATTTTTAGCTGTCATGACTGGGGGTGGTGGCGCTACTGGGATTTGTTCAGTAGAGGCCAGGGATGCTGTCCTATTTTCTACAACACACAAGATGGCCCACGATGAAGAATGATCACATCCGTAGTCCTGAGGCTGACACTCGGGTCTAGCAGGACAGGAGGTGACTGGTCCTGCTGTGGCTGTCACCCTGAGATGACCTCTGTCCCAGGTGAAGGCACAGCCCTTGGGATTTGCAGCAGATGCAGTGTGATGGAGGGGAAGCAAGGGCTCTGTGGGCAGAGGGGCAGAGGGTCCTGGGTTGCAGTCTCCTGACTAGCCGTGTGATCCTGGATGAGTCACTTTATCTCTCTGGCCCTTAATTTCCACATCTGTAGAGTCAAAGTGGCCAGCCCCACACTCCCGCCTTTCCCAGGAGTGCTATAAAAGCAAACAGGAGAGTGGATGGGGATGCTCCTCGCCAACTGGGAAGTGCTGTGTGCAGAGAATAGGTGATGTCATTGACCAATGGGTGTCATTATTGGGAAGGTATCATTGGGGGTCAGGCAGATGAAGGTCCAGAAAAAGAAAGAAGAGATGCCTCACTTCTCAGTAGACGTTGTAGGCAGAGTTCATCCTTCTGGCTGAAGCAGGAGACACAGCTCACCCCCACCCATGACTGCCCCCAACTCCAACCTGCCCTCCCTGGGTACCTGCATATCAATCTGCTGCTGCAGGGCATTTGGGCTGGGTGGGTTGGTGAGGTCCTGCAGCTTAGCTTTCCGCAGGGGGTATCTCCTGCCAGCAGTCGTGGGGTCGCTGGCCGTGGTGGCCCTGGGGGAGGGCTTGTGGTTGGTGATCTGGTTGGTGCTATATGCTCGCCGGCGCTGGGAGAGGGCCAGACCTGGACAGCGGCGGTGACAGGGGGGAGACACCAGAGTGGGCAAAGAGAGGGGTTTGACTACTTTTTCGTACTTGGAAGCCTCTTGAGTTTTCCGCGGCTCACCTGCTAAAATATGTTCCAGTGCCTCCCCTCTCCTGGTCTTCGAAGCCCTGCCTGAGATGGCCCTTATCTGTCCCCCAGAGGCTCTCCTTTCTGCTTCTTTTTCAAGGTTCCTTGTGGTCCAAACACAGTAAAGGAGAGACCAGTCGCGTATGTATTTTCTAGGTGGTACACCTCCACACCTTTGTTCAGGCAGTTTCTACTGCCTAGAACCTTCTGTGGCCCCACGTCCCCCTGCTTTCTGTCAGAACTCAGACCACCTATCTCTCTCTCATTCCGCAGAGAGCTTCTGCAGAACAGGTGGCACACTCGAGTCACCTTTGCTCCCATACTGTGCTCAGGACTTAGCCTTGGTAAGTGATCAGTAATCGCCCTCTGAACGGAAACACACACCGTAAAGTGGCTCTGGAAGCAGACAGGTCCACACTCGTTACCTGTGTTTTACCTCTTTCGAGTTCCATGAGCTGAGCCAAGTTACTTAAATTCCCTGCCTCCGTTTCCTCCCCTGTAAAGTAGGGAGTACTCGCCTCTGCAGCTGCTAACTATTAAATGAGATCGTTCATATCAAATGTTCAGCACAGTGTCAGTGCTCAGTAAAACGTAGCAATTGCAGCTTCCGGAGAAGGGAGTGACGCACAGAGAGCGGCAGACTCACCAGGACCAGTGGCAGAGTCTCTGCTGGAAGGCCGGGCCTCTGTGACCTGCCTCTGCACGAAGGGTGCCCCTGAGCTCCTGGGACAATCTCCGCTCTCTGAGCCGGGGCCCTCGTCCTGCGACTGGTAGAAGACAGAGCTGCCAGACTCCTGAGAGTGCAGCATGCTGTATCGAGTCCTCTTGTCCTGGAGGAAGGGAGAGAAGAGGGGGCTGGGAGGAAGGCCAGATGTCAGGAAGGCCATCTGCAGAGCAGCAGGCAGAGCAGGAAGAGGCGGTGGAGAGTCCATCTTGAATCTTGCTTGCTTGGGGAGTTCAGGCAGACTTCTCTGTTTGAGAGATGGTGGATGGAAATGACTTCAGATCACTTATATCATTTGTGTTTTTAATTACCTTCTTCATTAAAATCATAAAAAATGTAATTCTAAATGCCACTGCCGTCTCCAAACAGGTAGCCAAAATGAACAGAATGAACCATCCGTTCCTTCCATTCCATTCTCCGTGATATAAACACGTATAGAACATAAAGGCTCTTAGGGGTCATCTTTGTTTTACAAAAACTGGACCACATCACTGACGTTTAGCAGTATCTTGAATTTCGCACTTAAAGTATTTTGGAAGTCCAACTGCATGTCAACCATTCTTTTAAACACCTGACTGCACAATATTTTACCACCTCGATGTTTATTGTTAAGCCTTCCCTTTGTGGCCATATATATATTTTCATTTAATGCTTTATTAGTCAAGAAGTCAGTGCAGCACCCATTGATAAGTAAGAGTTGATAGCAGAGGATACAAAACACAGAGCAAAATTCTGTCAATTTTCATTCCTTCAACAGAAGGTCGGGCCCGATCATTTAACCGAAGTACGAATCACCTCGTGTAGGAAAGCGGACAACGTAGAGTAGGAAAGAGGAGTAGAAAATTACTTATAAAAATCAGTTCAACTAAAAGAAATATGTGAGACCATAGTGTCTTATGACACATTTTTGTTGATTTACTAAATAATATTTTGGGGGGCTCTGGGGGAAGATATGAGTTCCTTTGGACAAGAAAAAGAGGTTCATGAAGTGCTGGAGTTTACAGAAGAACATTAGAAAACTAACTGGCCAGTTCAGTTGTCCAGATTTTTGTTCCCCCTCTCAATAATCAAGTTCGTTTGATGAGAAGTTCATATGCTTGCTGTGAAATCATCTGTGGTCACGCCTTTCACAGTCATTTCCTGCTTCAGGGAACATCAAACACCATTGTGGGAGAAGGGGGCATCGGTCTGCAGCCATACTTTTTTCTCGCCATCATGAAAAATGCTACACTGAATCCTTGGACATAACTCCATCATATCACATTTATTTTTATGTGGTAGATCCTTCGAAGGGATTTCTGGGTTGAAAAGTTACCTCTTTCTAATTATGTGAGTTATTTCTAGATTCCTTTCCAGGAGGGCAAGTCACGTTCATGCCAACAATGTACGAGGGTCACCCTTACCCAGCAGCCCTACTAGTAGCAGGAGAAAACGGTGAAGGCCCGTGGGTGAGGAAAGGAGACTGATGGTCCCGTCTAGTGGTAGGGTCTGTTGATGGACCTGCTGCCTCCCAGAACTGCAAGAAGGGTCTAGACTGTGCAAAGACGTGACTGGCACTTTCTTCCGCATTTTCTCCCTGCACCTGAACACGCCACTCCCACAACACATTTACCATGACTGACCATGGTTCTTAAGAGATTTCATAACATTCTGGAATCTGAAAATTTCACAAAAAATTCTAACTGCTCTCGAAAGATTGGGAATACATTCGACACAGGACCCACAGTCCTGCATAGCAACGTTTCTTAGAGCTGAGTAAGGGCTGCCTAATTTCGATGGCATGAGCTATCCTGTTTGCCATACTCTTCACCACTCCTTATTGCCTCTCTATGAACTCAGTGATAACTGCTATCCCTCGTGGCATCTACCCCTTTTATTTTTACAACAAGTACATTCCACTCATTTCCTATCTGCCCAATCCCTCTAGGCATTGACTTTGTGACTTGTGCTTGAAAACAAAGCAAGTTGATGCACTCTTCCAGGGGCCGCGGAGAGACTCACTAAAAAGGGAAGGTGAATGAAGAAATAGCTTCTCAGGCAACCTCGCACATTTCAGCAGAAATCTCACCTCCCTCTCAGAAGTTCCCTACTTTATCCCACTTCTGCCACCACATGGAAAAAGTCATCTGTGTAAGTAAATAAAACACCAACTCATCAGAGGAGCTAGGCCCTGACTAGAGTGTCCGCGGAAGGAAACCTGAGTGTAGTTGCTCTGAACTAAATTGTCCACCAAAATCACTTTGGGGAGATTATGGGCAATGAAGGTTCCTGGACCTTATCCTCGGGGATTTTACTTCAGTGGACCTAGGTCGGAGCTAGGACTCTGTAATGTAAATGTGTTCCCATGCTCTTCTGCTGCAGGGCATCTTGAGAACCACACATTGAGTTGGTAGCGGCTACTCAAGCGTCACCATGACCGAATGCCCATGGGCTGGCAATTATACTTCAGAGCTGTAACCCGGATCCAGTTCGTTCCTACCTGCCATGACCAATCTTTTCAGCTAGGATGGCTTTGGGGAGGCAGGTCTCTGGCCCCCCACGGACCCCTGGCATTCCTAAGATACTTACAGATCTGGAGCTGGAGGTGTATAAGGAGGCGTCACACACAATGCCATATCCCACCAGCCGCTCTCCAGGGAAGAGGGTGCTGGTGCTGACAGGTGAGATCAGCACTTCGGTGGTCTCAGGGAAGACCCACTCCACAGTCACATCGCTCAGGACTGGGGCCATGGCCTTCTTCAGGGACTTGACCATCTGTTGGGCAGGGTCAGAACACAGGTTGGGGATATGTGTGAGCAGGGGTCTGTCCAGGTGAGAATCACAGAGGCCAGGCGGGTATGACCATGTGGGGGTGTGAGCAGGGAAGAAATGACAAGAGGCCTTGGGGTGGCTTACCTACCACTGAACATGGCACTTCTTAGGCTCCTAGAATGTCAGAGTTGGAGCAAATTTTTGTTGTTCATCTTCTCTAAGCTTAGTATTTTCTAATGAGAAAATCTGAGACTTGAAGTATGGGTGTGAATAGTCCAGGGCACACAAATTTGTGTCAAAACATGGACTAGACAGTGATCTTGAACCAGTCAATTTACTTTCCTTGGCCTCATAGTCCCCATTTGTTAAACTGAGTTAGGAATTCGCAACTCTCCATATCATTGGGAGGATTATCTGAGATACTGGATTTGAAGAATCTGTTACTTGATGGGTGTTCAATGAATGACAGCTATGGTTTGGCGTCATGTAGCCTGATTTCCTCAGATACAAGGCTGGAGAAACATGACTTGGGGATTGTTGGAGCCAAAAGAGGTGCGCTCTCAAATGTCCCTTCAGGAGAGGCTGTTAGTTAGGGGACATTCTCCAGATGCAAAGCCCCAGCTTTGGAGCCAAGACCACACCTCTCCCTGGAAGCCACTGAACGTGGCAGGGATTCTAGTGCCTGGCACTGCAGCCCAACACAGACTACATGATGGGCGATCTTTGCTCCCCAGTGGGTTGGCTGAGACCTCGTCAGACCTGCATTGCCATCTGAGTCTCTCCCCGCCCGAGGCTGCTTCCTTCCTTTCCTTTCGCAGGTGTTGCATCTGCGCCATAAACTGTGAATGTTCCTGTTTCCTCTTCTTTTCTCTTTCACAGATGTTACCCTCCAATAAACTTCTTGTACTCTTAACTCCAGCTGTCTCTGGTTCCTGGACCGGCACAGGGAATTTCTAGGGGTTGGATTACTTGCACCATTTGTGCAGGAAATGGAGAGGAGACTATAATCCCCTTGATTTCTGGGCCCCTTAGATCCGTCTGAGCCCCCATTTGTCACCATCAGGAACATGGCCACAAATGACCCCAAACACAACTCCACAAAATGCAGTGACCCCCCAGGAGCCCCAGTCCTGCCCAGCTGATGGATGGAGCATGTGGCCCAGGGGCTGGAGACCAGAGGATCTAGAGTCCTATACCGGCTTCTTGAGCTTTGTGGCTTCCACCCCTCTGATCCTCACTGGGGTGCAGTGTGACCCAGAGGAAAGCTCAGGTTTAGGGTGAAATCCTAGCTCCACCACTGAGTTGTGTACGACCAGTCTGGGCCCCTGCGGTTCCAACACAAAAGCGACCGGGGTCCTTGCATCTACCTTGGGTTGCAGCCGCTCCCCCTCCTCCAGGAACTCAGCACTGCCCTTGGACACTGCTGCCAGCCCCTTCACCAGCCGGTGGCAGACGTTGGGTCCGATTCCAAAGCTATAGCACCTGTAGGAAGGTGAGGACAGAGGCTGCTACTTCCCACCCTCTCTGCCATCTTTGTCCTCTGATGGGGACAGGAACAGCATGATCCAGAAGGGCTTTTTCACAGCTGGCCCTAGCTTCAGGCAGAGGGCGGGGGCAGAGGGCCTTCAGAGGGCATTTACATTCACACATACAGCCCATGACTTTGGCCCCAGCCCAGAATCAAAGCAGCAGGAAGGGCTTTTTCTGCTCAGGCTACTTCCTGGGAGCTGCACGTGGAGGTGTGGGCACCTCATGCCTCCTGCACTTTCAAAGGGAAAAGGCAACCTTTGAAGTCAGCCACCCACCCCCCACCCGAAAGCAAAGCACTACAGGGTTCTTTCCTCTCCTTCTGGCATTTTCCAAGTTGCCTGAGGTTCTGGAAACCCCAGCCCAGGGCAGCCCAGGATAACCAAGTCCTAGACCTCAGCCTGCGCCAACCTGGTGGAGAAGGCGTGGTTCCGCACCAGCTCCAGCACCTTCCCGGTGTTGCTGACCGCCCCGTCTGTGATCACAAAGAGAAGCCGCGGGTGGCCTTGGTGTGCCGGCTGCCGGATGACCCACTTGAGTGGGGAGAGGATGTTGGTGCCACCCATATCAGCCCGCATTCTCTGAATGTTATTGCAGGCCATGGCCAAGGTCTCCTGCAGGAAGGGCACATGGACAGGGCAGAGAGTCCTCAGGGTCACCTTGTGGTGTGTAGACTCTAGGCCCCTTGGAGGACGAGTCCTTTAGTTTCCCTAGGTCAGTGATTTTCAGCCATTTTCATCTCACGGCATACCACAAAATATATTTTTTGCCAATCTGACAAAAAAAACTAGGAATGATTTTGGTCCATTCACCCAGGATGGCCATCATTGTGTTGGCTGTTGTCACGTTTTTACTCGACAATCACAGAGAAAGAGGTCAGTGACCCTGACTAAAGAGTCAGGTAGCACATGTTTTACAAATTCTTGCGGCACACGGGTTGAAAATCGCTGCTCTCCATAACAGTTCATCCTCACTGGAGGTGAGTCCTGTGCTCAATTCCACCTCTGCCCCACGTGCAGGGAGAATAGTTGATTACTTATTTGTCATGGTTCTGCCAAATGCTTGACATGCTGCCATTTGTGGTGTATTAACTTATCTCCTTTCTGGCCCAGGACTGTTGGCGTTGGGTGGGTGTCATGGCAGCAGGATGTATTCTCCCTGAACATCACATGTCTCTCTGCTCCTGCCTCAGAAAGATGCTCTTCCAACATCCAGGCTCGGAAATGTCAAAAGTCTTAAAATGTGTATGTACCTTTGAATCAACAAGACTAGAAATTTATCCCAAGGAAATCATGGAGGATGTATGTGAAGTCTTTCATACAAAGGTGATAAGAAGCAAAAAAAAAAAAAGGAAACAACTTCAGTTCCCGACTGTAGAGGTTTAGTTAAGCAAGTCACAATCTATCTGTGCAGTGAAGCAGTGGGCAGCCACTAAAACTATGTTGCAGGTTTACACACAGGGCATGGAAATATGCTCGTGATAGGCTGTCGCATTAGAAAAGTGGTTTCTGG
>VMDR010034860.1:0-10939 GCA_007922815.1 Macrotus californicus | reverse complement strand
AGTAAGCCAAAATGTCATCTAAATAAATAAAATAACTTGACCATAGAAAGTCATGAATAATATTTTCTCATTAACCTTTTAAAAATTGCTACCAATTTTATACCCAAGAAATACATCTGAGACTTTTCATTTTTAGTCTTGTATTATCTGTTAAAATTTTTCTTATGCAGTAAAAATGAAGCTGTTCTCTGGAAATTTTCATTCCTGTTCTTAACAGTTCCTGATTGAAAGGGGACTTATTGAGTATCCAAAGTCACTAAATCATCTCTGTTTCTGATGTAAAATAATGCCAACCAAGTTCTAATTTAATGAGAACGTCTTTATTTCTAATGTTTTAAATTGCTTGGATTCAATTGTCAATAATCCACACAAGACAAACCTGCTTCTTGCACTTGTTATGGCAAATTGTACTCTCAGACCTTTGCTACTTAGTGTTTCTGGACATGTCCTTCTTGGACCCAGCTGATGTGTGCTCAGGGAAGGAAATCTCACCTGAGTATTTGCCCAAAGCAAAGACAAGTAGGAAAATGAACTTGCTTAAATATCATAAATATAAATTATTTTTGAATAATCTCTTTTTTAAAGTATATTTTATTGATTATGCTATTACAGTTGTCCCATTTTTTTTCTCTCCTTTATCCTCCTCCACCCTGCATCCCCACTCCCTCCAGCATTTTTTCACCTTTAGTTCGTGTTCATTGGTTGTACATAAAAGTTCTTTGGCTTCTCCATTTCCTATACTATTCTTAACCTCCCCCTGTCTATTTTGTACCTACAAATTATGCTTCTTATTCCCTGTACCTTTCCCCCTGCTCTCCCCCTTCCCCCCCGCCACAGCTGATAACCCTCCATGTGATCTCGATTTCTGTGATTCTATTCCTGTTCTAGTTGTTTGCTTAGTTTTTGTTTTATTTTTTAGGTTCAGTTATTGATAGTTGTGAGTTTGATGTCATTTTACTATTCATAGTTTTTGATCTTCTTTTTTCTTAGATAAGTCCCTTGAACATTTCATATAATAAGAGCTTGGTGATGGTGAACTCCTTTAACTTGATCTTATCTGGGAAGCACTTTATCTGCCCTTCCATTCAAAATTATAGCTTTGCCGGATAGAGTAATCTTGGATATATGTCCTTGCCTTTCATGACTTTGAATACTTCTTTCCAGCCCCTTCTTGCCTGTAAGTTTTCTTTGGAGAAATCAGCTGAGAGTCCTATGGGAACTCCTTTGTAGGTAACTTGTCTCCTTTTCTCTTGCTGCCTTTAAGATTCTCTCCTTCTCTTTAATCTTGAGTAATGTAATTATGATGTGCCTTGGTGTGTTCCTCCTTGGGTCCAAATTCTTTGGGACTCTCTGAGTGTCCTAGACTGGCATGTGTAGTTCCTTTGCCAGGTTGGGGAAGTTTTTCTTTACTATTTGTTCTAAATAAGTTTTCAATTTCTTGCTCTTCCTTTTCTCCTTCTGTTACCCCTATTATTTGGATGTTGGAACATTTAAAGTTGTCCCAGAGTTTCCTCAGCCTCTCCTCAATTTTTGAATTTTTGTTTTATCATTCTGTTCTGATTGGATGTTTATTTCTTCCTTTTGTTCCAAATCATTGATTTGAGTCCTGCTTTCCTTCCCTTCACTGTTGGTTCACTTTGTATCACCTTCATTTCTTCCTTTATTTTGCAACCATAGTCAACCATTTCTGTGAGCATCCTGATCACCATTGTTTTGAACTCTGCATCTGATACGTTGGCTATCTCCTTGTCACTTAGTTCTTTTTCTGGAGTTTTGATCTGTTCTTTCATTAGGGCCATATTTTTTTTGTTTCCTGTGTGTCTATTACATTGTAAGAGGCAGATCCTTAGGTATTCATCAGGGCGGGGAAACCCAGGTCACTGTGTTGTGGTGCTGTATGTGGGGGAGGGGTCTGAGAGGAAACAATGCCACTTGCTTGGCTCTCGTCCCACTTTCAGTCACTTTTCCTGCTACCCACAGGCAAATTGTGCCCTCTGGTGCTGATTCCCAGGTGGGTGGTTTTGTGTATGTTCTAGGACCCTGAGGATCTCTCCAATTGAACTCACCTATGAGGTTGGGAGTTTCTCCTATTGCCTCAACCCCAACAGGTTTTTTCAGCCAGAGTTTTGATGGTTTCTTTTTCTGCTCTGGAACCCTGGGTTGTGTGGTCTGTCTCGCTCCCCAGTTGTTCCTCTCGGTTTGTCTGAACATGACTATGGGACTGCTCCATCTTGTAAGCTGCTGCCTCACCTGCCCAGTCCCTCACCATGCCATACATACTCTCCACCTTGATTTCCCATCTACCCCTCCTACCAGTCTGGAAAAATGTTTCTTCTTTAACTCCTTGGTCGTTGGACTTCCATACAATTTGATTTTCTGGTGGTTCTGCTTGTTTTTTTTTTTTTTTGTATTTAAATTGGTTGTTATCCTTCTTTTGGTTGTGTGAGAAAGTGAAGTGTACCCATCCTATGCCTCCACCTTGGCTGAGACCTCTATTTTTGAATAATTTCTTGACTTAGATTATATATGGTCTTCCATCTTTCTAGTAGCCCAACTAATTAAATGTACTTCCTTGAAGGCCTTATTAGATCTTATATTTATCCTGCACACCTTCTTAGTTCTATTTATTAGAAACTAAGAGAGACACATTTATCTTGATTTTGTCTCCAAATAGATTTCTTACTTCCTAGATACCTTGGGGGAAGAGATGTAGGATAGAGAAATCTAAGCTAAAAGATTATGATTCTTTTAAACTTAAAGTACAGATATCATTTATCTTTTCTTTGTGCAAAACAATTTCCATGTAGCTTTCAGTGTATTTCTAAAAGACAAAAGATATTTAGCCATTTATGACTCACTCCTCAAAGGTGTCATGAATCCCTGAGGTTCCTGCTGAATCTACCAGATGTTAGCTACCTCCCTTATGGCCAAGTCCGTTTTGAATCCCAGCATCTTAGGTCAGGTTCCCCAGAAACAGATCCTAAGATAAACTTTTGTGTGCAAATGATTTATCACAGAAATGTCCAAGAAAAGCTAAAAAAGAATGGGGGCTTAGGACAGAAAGAGGAAGGCACTGAGGAAGGGTGAGGTCTCAGACAAAACTCCATGGAGGGTAGCTTGGTCTTGATCCTTTGTGGAAAGCTGAGGTATAAGATACAAGTCGGAGTTGTCACACATCACAGCAAGGGAACTGGGCGAGGGAATAACTACCACATGTTAGTCGTAGGTGAACATGAACTTCCAGGTATTTCTACCCAGATACTTTCTTGCGGGCAAAAAGGCTCCATTAGCCTGAGGAAAGTCCTCCTGCATCAAAGAGCTACAGATCCTGTTAAAAACACTCCAAACCTGGGGGTGCAGATACATGAAAATGATATAATAGAGATTTGAGGGGATCTGGGTGGAGTACTGATATTGTCTACTGTTTAAGGATAACACAACTTAGGCCTGAGATGTGACATCTACCACATTCTCTGAGCAATTTTTGTTATCTCAGAGAAATCCCTTCATGGAGGGGCTTCTAGTAGCCTCTAGGGGCCTCTAGGGGCAGAAAATGGACAAAAGTCCATTGGGAGCTTATCTACTTTTTCTGGACTTGGCTGTCTATGGTCCTAATTTCTATATCCTAAACAAAGTGGGCCTGTTTGGGGGTTCATTTTCCTGTATCCCTGGTATCATGGGATATCAATCCTGACCTGTATCATATTTATGACTTCTACTACATAGAATAAACTTATTTCCCTTTTGTATTAAGATACTGAACTCCACACAGGTTCTTGAGGAATAGGCACATAGTCTCTAAAAAGGAAGCTCCCAGATTCACTGCATTCACATACAAACCTTTCAGGAACTGGGGTCTAGTAGAGGCTTTTGGCTTAAAGAAACAGAGTAATGATTATAGTTGGGTTTGGCTGATGTAACTAGCTCTTGACCTTATATGTAAAACCCATCCTCAGATTCCAAATGTACTCCTGTAGCCTGAGCTCACAGGTACCTGGAGGATAATTACAATTTCTTCCAGGTATGAACAGAGAGCAGGGTTGACATCAGCGTGTATGAATTGGTTTAGCCACTTGTTAAGTATTTTGACTATCATGTCTAGTCCAGAGTGACTCTACTCTTTTTGAGATTGAGTGCTTTTTGTGAATTACTAGAAAAAAATGGATACATGTCAGAATAACATGGCCCTAATCAAAATGAAAGGACAGAATGGTGGGACTTTCCACTTCATGCTCTGTATGATGAAACAGGCCTGAGGGGCTGGGAATTAGATCTTCGCACCAAAGCTTTATGATATATTTCAGTAACCCAGACCTTTTTCCTGTCACAGTCCCTCTCATTGTGGACTTACTGTAAGCAAGAAATGAATGACTAAAAGCTTGGCATTGTTGTAATAAACAGGCAATGACTTTCTCCCCTTATTTTTGATGAGTCTTAAGAAAATTGATTCATGTCGCCATCTGTTTAAGAACCCTTAAGTATGCAATCCCAGTTATGGAGCATTGTCTGTCCAGAACACACAGACAACTGATTCAGCAACCCAGTGGTACGCTTCAGCCAAAATCAAAAAGTTTCTTTGCAGGAGTTGGAATAATAGACTGCAGTATTTAGAATTGTATGTTTCCATAAGAAGCCTGATGCACATTTCCTGCCTTCTGTCCTAGTGGAGTGATTCTCTTCTCATGTTACAATTCCAGGCGTGGGTCTTCAAAAGGCGTGTCATACTGGAGTAACCATGTCCCATTTGATTATGTCTTCCTTTTTTTCTAGACAGGGGGCTCGTCTCTTTACATTTCAGCATCTCATGTTGGGGGTTAGTTAAGTATGGAGCGCTTTTGAGAATACTATATATGTGAGATTAATGTTCTGTGGAAGTTGGAAAATTCTGCCCTAAAATATTGTAGTTTATTGATATGTTTTTCAAAAGAAATGATCTCTGACAGTTTACGTTTATACCTGTGGGTGGAGAGAGCACAAAAATCTTTACCAGGGTCATTGACAAAATGTCAAAAAGTAGTAGTGAGTCCACAGAGTAGATGGCTGCTGCACAAGAAGTTTTGGTTCACGGGCCAGCACTCCCTCCACGGGGCCACACCAGCCAGGGCCTGCTGCACAAGAATTTTTAATTCTCCTGGATGAGTGTTGAACTTGGCTGAACAAGAAGGCCATTCCGTTGTTCCAAGTACTGCCATATCCTCAGTGTTTTGTGCTCCTAATCTACTTTTTCTTGCATAAGTTGCTATTGTTCATGCCACATGAAGAAAATTAATACAGATACTCTGGCCAGAATTGATTAGAATAAGGATGAGGGACTAATGCATAGGTTGGCCATATGATTAGACCAAGTACCACTGAACTGACTTTGTTCAAGTTCTGGCTGGTAATGTTTTTTCTCAAATTGCCACGTAGAAGCAAATCAACCCAGTCAAAACCTGACATTGGGGTGTGTAAATGTGATGTTAGAAAGGAGCAGGCAGGGCAGTACATCTCGTAGCACAGTCCAGCAGACTCTGAGCTATTGTTTCAGTTTGACACGAAATCTCTGTACCTCCCAGGGACTGTATAGATGCAGACACAATATGCTCCATTAGACTATAATACACCTTCACTTCTGAGAGCCATGGATCTTCTCTCACTGTTTGTTTTAAAGAGCTTCATTAAAACAAATTTCCCCCAAATAACCTGTTTCCTCATGAGCCACCAGCCAAAGAACAAAACTGAGCCATGGAAAGGAGGGGTACTGAGCCATTCGAACAAGCTGTAAGCACTTATACCTATTGTTTCCCTCTCCCACACTCTGAACTTTTCCCAAAAGATATGTACTTATGACTTTAAGGAGACATCTATTTTTTTAATCCTGCTTAGGTCTCCTGGAAATTTTTTTTTAAAAAGTGCTCTGATGCTTACGAGCTACACAAAGGTTGTGTGAAGCTGCATTTGAAATTCTACAGAATCATATCCTGTTGATGATCAGCCATCAATACAATATCCTCTTCACTCTTCCTCTGCTGGTGCAAGAGGTACCTGTTCTGAACTGCCTTTAAAGCTGTTCTAGCTGTGTTATTCTTCAGAGAAATCTCCAAGTGAGAAAGAGCGCCTCATCTTCCAGTAGTGCTGACAACTGCCATATGGACCACAAAGCTGTGCCATCCAGAGATGCCAAACTAGACAGAATTTTGCGTGACTGTGGTTCCAAGTTGGGACTTCTGTGGGTCAAGATTCTTATTTTTTCTTCAAGAATTTATTTTTTTATTGTTGTTAAACTGCAGTTGTCCCCATTTTCTCCCCATTACTCTCCCCCGCCCTACCCACTCCCATTTCCCACATTCAATCCTCTCCCCCTATTGTTTATGTCCATGAGTCCTTTTTCCATGTTCCCTGATGACCCTTCCCCTTCTTTCCTAGTTACAGACATCAGAAGCCACTGTATTTAGTTTAACCTGTAAGGGACTTATTAAGGGATATCGGGTTGCCAGTACTCTATTCCTCCAGCTCTCAGATAATCCTGTGGGGTAAGCTTCCAGAACAACACCACTGAGATAAGGGAGATGCTAGCTTTTTCCTTCCCAGAGATATACTGTGTCTGTCTGGAATTGGGAACTATTCCACTGAAACTGTCAATGCCAAGATCTTTGGCTCTTCATGCTGATTTCAAAGTCATGTTTCACATCATCAAAATGTGTGTCTTGCCCTCAGCTTGTTTTCTGTTACAAGTCACTTCTGCATGTTGGTCTCATATGGGTGCATCTGATAGGTGGCAGGTAGGCCACCTGTCTATACCATAACTGCAGTGGATCCTAGGAAATATAATATATTGGATACCAAGATAAAGGAGGCAGGATTTGCAATGTGGGTACTCTCACAGGCAGGAAGAGTTCATGTGTATTAGGTGACCACCAAGAAAAGATGTACACTGTAGATCATAAGTAATCTGATATTATTTTGGGGGAGTTTGAGTAATAATAGTATCAACAAAAGTAAAACATAGTAGTAGCAGTTGACATCTATTAAGCACTTGTTATGTGCTGGGCACTGTAGTAAATGCTTTACACATTTCACCTAATTTTGTATTCACAACACTGAGGGTACTTTAAAATTTATTATAAACAATAAAGAAGCAAAGCCCAAGGAAGTTAATAAATTCATCAAGGTCGAACAATTAGTAACTGGTAGAAACAGGCTTCAAAGCCGGGTCTGTTGAATTCAACCTCATGATGCGCTGCAATATTTCTTTGTACAAAAAGCATTGTTTAGAAGTCTAACAAACAAGAGCTCTGATAAAACATGGTGTATTTAGATCGCATCATCTGGCTCATTAAGACTATGTTGAAAGACATATTCTAATAGTGTTTGTGCTATGCCCACATTTGTCTCAAAGCTTTTAATTAGATGAATTTGTCTTTTTAGTAAAAGGCGAAAGATTTATGTGATCTGAAGAGAAACCAGAGTATTGAATTTGTCTTTTTAGAAAAACTAACATTTAACATTTTTTCTTTCAGGAGGATTTGCTAGATTTTCCTTGTTTTTTCAGAACCAGCTTTCTAAACAGCTTTTCTTCTTACTTGCTTTCTATCGTCTTCTGGATTGCTGCTACTGTCTGTTAGGGTGCATGAGAAGGCTCAAAATCTTCTGCTGTCATTGATCAAACACTTCCAAATGGGCTGTAACACATTTTAATTCATTCTGCTCTGACTTACTATTTTCCTATACGTGTATTGCTTGAAAAGCACATTATTTTGTCATGGTCACCTTCAGCTTATATGCAAGCTTGGTAGCCATTTTATTAATCTTTTTCAAAATTATTTTTTCCAAGTGTATTCAAGGGTAAAACCAATTTTTAAACCATCAAAAAAATGTCCCCAAACTTTAGATTTTGGAAACATAGCACCATTAAACTTGTCAATATTTCTTTAAATTTAAAGTTATAAAAACAACTCAGTGCTAAATCAACTATTTCTTTCAACTCCATCGCTAATATGTGGGAAGAATTTTCACAAAAATTATATACCTGTGCAATATTTTTTTTTATTTCAAATTATTCTTCATCAAATAAATTAATGAAAAAGATACCATAATGTTTTGGGAAAGACAAGCTCTGTCTAGTGCCAGGACACCCCCCCACACACACACGCACACACACACACACACACACACTTCTTTCCTCACAACTGCTAACTGTTGTTCCCTGGACTATCTATGTTTCACCGTTAGAGATGAAGGGTGACTCCTGTTCTCTAGGTTGCTTCACTGGATTGGATGCAGTGCCAAAACTTGAAAACCTGAAGGAGAATTAGTTTTATTAGATGTTTTGTTAAATAGAGAGGATTATGAATTCAGTTTTACTTGTGTTGTTTTGAGATGCTTGTGGGTCATTTGGCTGCAGCAGTTCACCAGTGTGAAGCTCAGGGACCATCAGCAAACACAGATTTGCTACTTTTTACTGTAGAGGTGTATATCAGTTATCCATCTCCAACACAATGCTGTGTAACAAACAACACAAAACTTCAGTGGCATACAGTTATGCACATTTTATTTAACTTACAACTATGAAATCTGTAGGCCTGGCCTCATTCTCTGACAGCTGATTTGGAATGCTTTTGTCCAAGGCAACAGGGAGTCTCAGCTCTGCATGACAAGCTCTCCTTTTCTAACTGCAGCCATGTGATTATTCTCAGCACTGGGAGAGGAGCAAGAGCAGGAAAATCCACTCATATAAATGCTTTCAAGCTTCTGTGCCCATTACATTTCCTAACATCTCATTGGCAATGTGTATAGCCAGGTCCAGAATCAGAGTGATAGGTATTACAAAGTCACATGACAAAGGGTGCACAGAAAGGGAAAGGTGAAGAGTTGGGACTATTAATTCAATCAATGTACCACAGGATGGTTGTTAGAAACAAGTGTATGGAATTATCTAAGAGACTGTATATAATTACTATGGAAATAGCCAAGGATAGAATTCTAAAGGAAACTAATAATTAATCTGTAAATAATTAATCTGTAAATATAGGAGAGTACTGCTCATTTTTTTTATAACAGCAGTGATAGAATGGTTTAATTTAAAAGGTACATTTTCTAAGATATCCACTAAAAATAATTAAAGAACTTATTACTTATACCCATACACACATACATACAGGCACACACGCACACACACACCATGAAGGCATGAGACTTGTAAGAGAACAATTAAAACTATTGTTTTACGTTCGATTAAAGTATATACTTAACAACACTTGCAAGTAATAATGGGGATTTGAAAATGTGTGTATGCTTGCTTGTTACGCTTTGAATGATATGAACCCTATCTTCTCCATCCCTAAGTGGATTTTTTCATCATTCTCATCTAAGAAACCGCATTTCTTAGTTCATCATCACATGGAATTCTGATGCCATTCTCTTACCCCCATAATCGCCACATTAAAGAATGACATTTCTTCCTAGTGTTGGAAGTTCAAATGCACAAGTACTAGCTGTTCAAAATTTTACGTTTGTGATAAATAAGTAACTGTTTTGTAAGCTCCTTGGCCTACCATGCTGCCTTACATGTGCTGGTCACCTGGTACTTGTCTTTCTCTGATTGGCTTATTTCACTTAGTGTAATACTCTCCAGGTCCATCTATGCTGTTGCAAAAGGTAAGATTTCCTTTTTTACAGCAGAGTAGTGTTCCATTGTGTAAATGTACCACAGCTTTTATATCCACTCATCTACTGTTAGGGACTTGAGCTGCTTCCAAATCTTAGCTATTGTAAATAATGTTACAATGAACACAGAGATGCATAGGTTCTTTTGAATTAGTTTTTTGGATTTCTTTGGGCCTGTACCCAGAAGTGGAATTACTGGATCATAAGGCAGTTCTATTCTTAATTTTTTGAGGATACTCTATACTACTTTCCTCAGTGGTACACCAAGCTACATACTCACCAACAGTGCACTAGGGTTCCCTTTTCTCTGCATCCTCATCAGCATTTGTTTGTTGATTTGTTAATGATGGCCATTCTGGCCGGTGTGAGGTGCTATGTCCTTGTGGTTTTAATTTGGATTTCTCTGATGATTAGTGATGCTGAGCATCTTTTCATATGTCTGTTGACTATCTGTATGTCCTCTCTGGGGAAATATCTATTCAGGACCTTGGCCAATTTATCAGTTGGATCATTTGTTTTCTTGGTGTTGAGTTGTATAAGTTCTTTATAAATTTTGGATATTAACCCCTTGCCAGATGTGTCATTGGAAACTTCTTTAAGTCAGTGGGTTGTCATTTTGTTTTGTTTTGGTTTCCTTTGCTGTAAGAAAACATTTTAGTTTGATGTACTCCCATTTGTTTATTTTTCTTTTGTTTCCCTTGCCCAATGAGATATATCAGAAAAAGTATTGCTACAAGATTGGCTGGGGTAGGGGGAGAGTGATGGGGGGAAAATTCAAACTGTAATTGAACAACAATAAAGTAATTAAAAAAAAAGTGTCCAAGATTTTACTGCCTATGTTTTGTTCTAGGATTTGTATGGTTTTGAGTCTTACATTTAAGTCTTTAATATGTTTTGGGTTTATTCTTGTATATTGTATAAAAAGGTGGTCTAGTTTCATTATTTGGCATGTATATGTCAATTTTCCAACACCAGTTGTTGAATAGACTGTCTTTATGCCATTGTATGTTCTTGCATCCTTTGTCAAATATTAATTGACCATAAATCTATGGTTCTATTTCTACGCTCTCTCTTTTGTTCCATTGATTTATATGTCTGTTTTTTATGCCAGTACTGTGCTGTTCTGATTACTATGGCCTTGTAGTATAGTTTGAGATCAGGTAAAACTTAGAAAACATTGGAACCATTTGTTAAATTGAAATATTGCCATTAAACCTAACAGATATATAACAGTTTTAAAATACTGCCTCAAATTCTTTGACAATATTTTCATTGAGGTTAGGATCAATGTCCC
>VMDR010034859.1:0-10943 GCA_007922815.1 Macrotus californicus | reverse complement strand
AAGAGCAGGATACAAATCTCCACTGTTATAGTCACAAAGTTATACGTTCTCACTGGTAACAAAAACCAAACTTCTTGCTAGACCCCCCACCTGAAGAGCACAATCTTCAGGAATTCACTAATAAATAAGAATAACCCCCTTAAGGAAAAGCATGGCACTGAGAGGATAAATTGATCACTAAACTGTATATACTCAAGAGCAGTTATAATGCATAGGTCTCAGTCCCAAGAAAATTTCAAAAGATAGAGTTAATTCATCAAAAGCATTATATAAAATGATTATTCTTCAGTGTATTTCTGTAGATGTGTGTATATGTGAGTAAACAAAAAATGGCTAGACCTGGCCTGGTGGCTCAGTTGTTTGGCGTGTCATCCTGATACACCAAAAGTTTATGGGTTCAATCCCCAGTCAGGGCACATACCTAGGTTGCAGGTTCAATCCTTGGTCGGGGTGTGCACAAGAGGCAATCAGCATTTCCCTCTCACATTAATGTTTCTCTCTCTCTCTCTCTCTCTCTCTCTCTCTCTCTCTCTCTCTCTCTTCCTTGCTTATCTCTTTAAAATGAATAATAAAAAATACCCTCAGGTGGGGACTGTGGCAGACATGGAAGTCTGGTCAAAAAGAGTCTCGGGGCATGAACTCACTTTTTTCTGGACAATGTAAAGGCAAACGCCAACCTCCTGGTTGGAAGAAAAAAAAACCCACCAACATGGGCTACCCAAGCTAATAAGCCACAGTAAAATTAAATTATCAGTCTAGTAAGCGCAGGAGGAGCCTGTAGCATTAGCAAGGTCCAGATCAAATGACGTAAAAAGCAAAGTAAAATCAGAACTTCATTAGGGATCGAGCTTTGGTAGTAGAAATTAAAGATGCTACCAGTGTGTGTGTGTGTGTGTGTGTGTGTGTGTGTGTGTGTGTGTGTGTGTAAAATAATGACTATAAAGTATAAAATGTTAAGAAAAAAAGAAGCAAATTCTTCCCTTAAACTACTTTGTATTTGGATTGTGCTGCCCACTGCATAGCAATATCAGAATAAATGTGGATAATATATATATACATAGTTTGTTGCCATAGACAAACATTGAAATCAGTAAATAATGTCAGTTATCAATTATTTCAATTCTTCCTTCTCAACTCTGATACCAGTTGCACTCAATCTGATACATTTTTTTTTTAATTCCAATCTGCCTTAGATTTTTTCCACATCCACTTTCAGGAGCAGGTTTGAAAGTCCAACAGCCCTGCATCCAAATCCTGGTTACTGTGGTTTTATTACGTGTTATAAATCACCAGAACCCTGTGAGCTTCTTTTCTTCTTTTACAAAATGGAGACGATAATATCTTTCTCAAAAGGTTGTTTTGAAAATGAGATAAAATATCTCGTGTAAAAAATCTCCCAGCACTCCTGGAGCGTAGTCTGAGCTTCCCTCCAGGAAAGCGTCATTGCCACTGCGGATGAGCTGTGTTCATCATCGCATGACAAGAGGCCCTGGAATACAAGGAGTCAAAAACACCTACATACGTAGTCGTGATGGGAGACTAAGTGACAAGAGCGATTGTTCCCAGCCCGAGCTGCGAGTCTGGAACATCAGGGAAGCTTTTAAAAAGCGTACAGTCTGAGCCCCACCCACCCTCCACCTGCACTGAAATTCTAATTCAGGAGCTCTGCGGTGAGAAGACCTCAGCATCTGTATTTTTGCAAAGCTCCACATCTGATTTTGATGTGCTATGTGCCCATGCTGCTAACCTTCCTGCTGCATAAAAGTCTTTCCTCGTTTTCCAAAATACTCTTTATAAAACTGTGTTTTCTTCCTCAGGCTGGAAAAGCCCGCATTATTAACCCTTCCTCTGCGAAGTACTGTCTAATTATTTGTTTATTCTTGTTCTCTTTTGCGCCTTAGCGAAATTATCTGGCTGTCTCTTTGGTCAAGTGGCTCCATTTATCATCGGTTGAACTTACTGGAAGTGAGGGAGAAGGTTACTGTAGTTCATGGAGTTATTGATGTACTCCTAAGATACTGTTAATGCACAGGACACTTTAATTTGATCCTGTCTTCTTGAAAGGACTAAAACAGGTCACACTAGGCACCCGAGAACTACCCTCATTTCTACCTCTGAAAAAGCAACTAGACTTCTCTTTTCTCTTTCCCAGTAAAAGTGTTATATCACATGCTTGAGTTCTGATGGAATATAGCAAACATATTCAACATTCAACCAACATTTATTGATTCCTTTATTTCAGAAGGGACTAAAGGAAGGCCAGAATTTTTCCTATCTTTTATTTCTTGAATTTTCCCCCTCAGGAGATAAACAACTTAGAAAGGGAAACAAAACACAGAAAATGTTCTCTTGAATTATTCGAATAACCAATCCCAAGCCTTCCTCTCACCAGGCTCCTGGTGGGCGCCTTGTGCGGTTGGACAGGTTTGGGTTGGTTTGTTTAGGGAACTGTATTACTTGTGGGCAAAGGAGCCAGCGGGCTGTTGACGGTTGTTTGCTATTTGGTGACAGAGCTAAACCTCAGGCAGGGATTCTTGCATCTGCATTTGTCCACTTGCTTCCTAGATTTTTTACTTTAAGCAAGCCTTCTAGACACCAAGCATCATTTTCTTAAGCATTAACTTTGTATCAATATAGTAACATTTACATCCAAGGACTCTTGTAAGGATTATAAGAGATAACACACGAAAAATGACTGCTAACGTTCAATTATTCATACCATTTTTATTTTATTTTCTTCTTATGTAAAATGCAAGGTCTTAGCTTACAAAATGTATCTTTCTACCCAGGAGCTATGACCCAACTTCCAGTTCATTAAAAAAAAAAAAAAAAAAAAAAAACAGGAAGAACATGGAAACTTAAACACCCAGAGGAGCTGTGTATGATCTTGAGGCACCAGGCCTCAAAGGCAACTTGGGGCTGCAATTCTTGCCCTAACTTCAAGCCAGGCAATAATTCTGGCCAGGAACTGAATCTATACAAAGTGAGCTCCCTTTCCTAATTTGTTCAGAGACTACGTGGGGTGCTGGGACTCTGAAAGCATATCCCTGGAAGAGAGCATTTCACGTCCAACATACTAACACTTCATTGTCAAGTTGAATTGAGCTAAGTGTTGAGTAAGTGAATAATCCTCAAATCCTATGTGCATAAAAATCTATTAGAAGGACATTGTTCATACTCTAAAATATAAAGTATTTTGTTTCTCTTTACCCTCACATTTGTATCTCTCAGAATCACATTCCAGAAGCAGGCCTTAAAAGTGGAAGACGGAAGAGGTTATTCTATATTTATTATAATGAATACCTTCATACAAAATAAATAAGGAATTACAAATTGCAAAGATGATTGTAGGAGAGTTTGGCTTTATTTTTGGATGTATAATTTTATGCCCTTGTCTGATGTCAGATGTTTTCCTATGCTGCAGAAAGCTAAAACAACAATCATAGTTAAATATTATAGACTATGAATCTGTAACAGCCACAAAGTTTGCCTCAAGTAATCAAGTATCAGACTGATTGTGCAGAACAATACTGAATTTTCTGTTGTTCAGCTAAAACAATTGGTCTATCTTTTGTCTTCTAAAAGTTAAGCACTAAATATATAAAAGCATACCATCAGAGTCCATCCCACTGACTTTGGCTAAATAACCTGAGAATTTTGCTATCACCCTCTAGCTGATGAGGGCAGTATCTCCTTGGCATAGAACATCCAATCCAAACCCCTCTGCCCTTTCCCTTTCCCTCTCAGCGATCTGCTTTCTAATCCCCAACAGTGTAGCACATTAGATGCTCCAAGAGTACCTGTGGAAATAAGGAAAAAAGAGAGGGAGAGGCAAAGCTACAACTGTGCTGTTCAGGTAACATAGGAATCCCCTTCCATCCCACACAATACCTTTTCCACCTCTGATCAGTAGATGGAATTTTTTCATGAATGATACACCATCTTTTTGGCAGCAACTTCTTTAAAAACATAAATATTCTTGGAGGGTTGACATTAGTAAAGCAATTACCTCATCAGTGCTCTCCAAACAAGACCTTTTGGAGTCAGAACAAGAGAAGGGAAGCAGACGTGTGAAAAGAGAAAGTAACAGAGAAAAAGGAGTGTGCTCTGGGAAAGACAGTGCCCTTTGCCGCCGTCCTTGCTAAACGTATTCATTCCTATGGCCGCCTGTTCAACAGTCATCAGGTCCCACACATACTAGGAATACAGATTCTGACGATTAGAGGTTGGAAAACTACTCTTTACAAATGTTATTGGATTCCCATTATAGGCCAGGTGCATCTGTGTAGGGAACAATATTCTCTAGCCAGAATTATAAGCACTCAATAAATAATTCCAACTGTGATGTTAGTAATAGAGAACTGACAGGGGACCACGTCACGAAGAGATTAATAGCAGAAAGCGGACTTGAGAGTGGAGCTTAGGGATCTTGCGTAGGTAATGATTTACCCGTGTCTTCTTTACCAGACATTGTTCCTAACTGTGTCATGTCTATCAACTGAAATCCTTCGATTCTTGCTTAAAATGCCCTCCAGCCCCGACTAACTATTTCTGTTTCTCCTTTTGCCCTGTAGCACCTGAGTTTTTAGTGCGCACAACAGGTTATAGGATACCCATACCCAAACTGAGTGATATAATATATAAAATTAAAATATATAAAACCCCAGATTTATTAGCCATATCAGGAGGAAATTTTTATTTAGAAAAATCTTCCAAATAAAAAGATACCATTATATAGTTAAATATGACTTCTTTGAGAAAAGCTACACATAAATTTTCAGCCATTTATTCAGTGCAACAATCATTATGGTAACAAATGCTGGTGAGATAGATGTGACTTAAGGTTGTTTTATAACATATTCTGAAAACATAGTTTAATGTTATAGTCTGCCTTCCAAACGATTTCCTTCAAGCATCTGAAACCTCAATATCATTTACATAACTGATGAAAAAATAACAGGAGTGACAAATGCCATTGTTACCCTGGCTATATCCATAGCCCTCAGAACAGAAGGGCTTGTACTAACCATCCCAACTCTTTGAACAAAACAATTTTGTGTCAACTTGAGGAGGTGCTGAGGTCAAAAGCAGCACAAGTACTACAATCCTGGTAAAAGAAAGGGCCACTGAAGTCAGAAAAATACACAAAGTAACAACCAAAATACTGTAAAAAACAGTAGAATTTACTGAACTGGAAACTAGGTGATGAAAGCAGGTCAGGAGGAGGGACCGACTTTGTCCAATGCACCGACAGAGTAAAGACTGAGGGATCTTGTGCAGAGGTGGAGTTGTCCTATGGGGGACTATGATGGTCACACAACTGCACATTTCCAGAAAAAAAAATCAATGAATTGTATATTTAAATGAGTGAATTTATGACAGTACATTATATCTCAAGAAAACTCTTTAAAATAAAAAAAGAATTTAGCATATGTCCACCCAGTATTTCTTACTCTCAGGTATTTGTCACCCAGGGTAAATGAAAAATAATTTGATTTTAACAAATGACAGCCAGAAGGCAGAATCAACCATATTAAATTTTGCTTCTATCTGTTCCAATGAGAAGAAAGCTCTTCAAACCGGATATATCATTTACTACAAAGAAGAAACTGAAACTCAAGATGGTCACACAATAATTGAGAGCATCAACCCACGTGAATGAAGTCCAAGACTCTAGCTTATACATACTATACCTCATGGCAGTAAAAGAACTGAGTGTTGTCAATATTTTCTGTAATACATCAAAAATCACAGTGAATGTGATGGATGACAGAAGACTAGATATGGGCAAATCTTTACTCCAATTTTTAAAATAGAAACTGAGACAAAAAGTGTAGGAAGTTTGAGATCAGTCCCTGCCAAAATTCTTTGAATTAAGCAGATGGATTTTGAGGTCTTAGTAAATACATAGGTATTCATGAAAACCAATGGAATTTGCTAAATCATGTTAACATAATATTTTTCCTTCTTCCTCTCTCCCTTCTTCCCTCTATCTGTTCCTCCCTCCCTTCTTTCTTTCCTTTCTATTTCCTCTTATATCTGTATTACTTTTCTATTACTACATAACAAATTATCATTAACTTAGCAGCTTAAAACAACATCCAGTTACTTTCTCCCAGTTTTCATGACTCAGGAAGTTAGGCATGACTTAGATCAATCCTCTGCTCAGGGACTCCAAGGATCCCTTCAAAATGTGGGCTACAGTTCTGTGATTCTCATCTGGAGCGTAGGGTTCTCTTCCAAGCTCATTCAGATCACTGGAAGAATTCAGTTCCTGTGGCTGTAGGACTGAGGCTCTCAATCTCTATAGGCTCCCTTCTCTTAGTCATAGGCAATTTACAGTCTGACTCATTTCTTCTAGATCAGAAGGAGAACATTTCTCTTTGAAGGACTCACTTGATTAGGTCAAGTACATCTAGTAAAATCTCTCCTTTGATTAACTCAAAGTCAACTGATTAGTGTCCTTAATTACTTCGGAAAATCCTTTTAAATTTATATATCCCTTTGAGTTAAAAAATATTACTATCTCCCCATTTTCCTATCATGACACATACATACATACATGCATACATACACAAACACACACCTAGTTGTAGATTATTAAGTTTTCCTAAAATATACCCATTTGATTGTATGATTTTTTTCAATGGTGCTAAACAGTCTTGGTTTAGCAGCAGTAGATGTTGGTAGTAGAACTAATTCAAAGAAAGTGGATAAAAAGTCCCTAAAGGATTCTCAATATGAAGCAGCAAGAGATATTCAAAAGAGGAAGCGAGGTCTCCCTCAGACAATGAGTAGTTAAAAACATCAGGACCAAGGCAATGACACTAAGGGGCAGCCACTCATCCTGCAGTGTAAGTGGAACAGAAATCTCAATGCAAAGGCTTTCCTAAGAAATTCTTAGAGGAGCATAACTGCTTGTACCCTGTACCTGGACTCGTAGCCAAGAAGTGGCATTCAGATAAACCTCAGGAAGAGCCCATCCACAGCGACTGCACTTCATCTGGAGATGGACAGAGGCATCCTGAGGCATGCCACTGCCACCATGCAGGTGTGGTTCTTAGACTTGACAACAGGACAATTTATTATTTCACATGGACCAAGATCCAGGGGTTAAATGAAATGACTATTGCTGCTGTAATAAATGACCACAATTTATTGGCTTAAAAACACAAATGTATTATTTTATTGTTCTGTAAGTCAGAACTCTCACTGGACTAAAATTGTGTCATCAGGATCCCATTCCTTCTGGAGGCTCTAGGAGATTTTGTTTTCTTGCCTTTTCAAGCTTCTAGAGGTAAACTGCATTTTTCGGCTCAGGGTCCCTTCCTCTGCCTTCAAAGCCAGGAACACTGCATCTTAAAATCTCTCTCCTATTCTGACATTCCTATCTCCATTCTACAGGAACATTTGTGATTACACTGGGCTCACCTAGATTACCCAGGATAATATTCCCATCTCAAAATCCTTAGTTTATTCACATCTACAAAGCCCCTTTGGTCATGTAAGGTAATACTTCACAGGTTCGGGGGATTAAGATGTGGGCATCTTTGAGGGCTATTATTCTGCTTCCCACACCTGTCAAATGTATGTCTACTATTCAAATTCAATCAGTTCATTTGGCTGCTAACAAAAATACCCTGTAATATATTAATGAGTTTAAGTTTATTTGCAATATCTTTCCATAGATTTTTTAATATTCTCTAAGAAAATTAATAGAGGAACTGTAATGAACACATTTGATTAGCTTACTCAAAGTATTAAAAAAAATCATGTTCTTAAGGAGTTGTTTTAAAGCATTCACAAAGCATCTACTCTATTCTTACAAATGTCATTTAAAGAGAAAGGTGGGTATTGTTACAGTAATTTTCAGTTAAGGAAGCCGGAGCACACAGTGGTTAAGTGGCTTTCTCCAGATCACTTAGGGAGGAACTCCGGAGGAGTCGTGAAGAGAACTCAGCTTCTCCCATTCCCATTCAGTAGCTCAAAAGGTTAGGAATAAATAATAGTTATGATGATTCATACTGATTATCTAGTGGCTCTTCTTCAAAGCACAGTAAATCTAAAAGAAAAATCATCACAGACATTAACACGCCTTTGGTTAGTTTCTTTTTCTTTAACCTCACAGTTTCAATGAAGCTCTAAAGAAGCAGAGATCATGTTCCAACCTGTCATCTCACTTGAATTTCAAGTAAGTTCAGAAAGCCTTTAATAAACATGGCTTTAAATGTTTAAAACATACAATGCTAATCTAACTGAAAGACAAGAACAAAAAGTAAAGGAACAACAGGTGTGCTGTCTGAGGGCTTTAATTCCTGGCGGACTGACACAGTAGTGGAGAGAGGCTGTGCCGGTGAAGAGCGCTGGGGAGTCAGACAGAACTGGGTTGAAATCTCGGTTCTTCCACATATACCAGCGGCGTAACCTTGGACAAGCCGCCTGCCCTCTCGGATTCCCCATCTCGAAATAAAGCTACTTTACAGAGTCTGTGTGAAGATGAAAGATTATGCATATAAAATACCTAGTACACAAAAGCATTTAGTAAGTTTCCAACTTAGGAAAAACCAAAAATGTAGGAACAGATTTCCCTGCTAAAAAATAATTGGAGTGATGCTCCATGTGCTGCCCAGATTCCACTTCGGAGAGGAAGGGTTTATGCTCCAAGGTGCTGAAAGTGGTCCTGAAGGACAGCTGTTTGTTGTCAGCCCCCGTGGGGATTGCCCTGGCTGGAGAGAGCCTCCTAACCTAATGTCCACCCCTTCCAGGGTGACATGCCCGCAGGGACTGAGGTCTGTCGGCTCTGAGCAGAATTTGCCATAAGGTTGGCCAAGACCCCTGGTGAGGCTACTTATCAGCTCAGCTCCTCTCTCTTGCTTCCTGCTTTCACTTCCCTTCCACAGGCACTGATCTCCACAGCACTCTCTAGAAGCCTCCCCCACCCTAGTCAGAGTTGGAAGTCGGCTTCCCAGGGAAACCTGTCCAGGAACAATGTTGGAGGGGATGGTGCTCAGCCTCGCTTGTGGACCTTACTGTCACCATTCCCCACAAGGACACCAGTGTACGTGACACACGCAAGCATCCTTGGGCTCTTTTCACAGGAATTGCAGAAGAAGGATTCTTGAGGCTTGGACATTACTTCTACTGTTGTTTACCAAGAAGCCAAAATAAGTATGAACCCTTTGCCCTCTCTCTTTACTCCTTCTGAACATGGTTTGCTCACCGGTTTGTGTAAAGATGCAGCCTGTGAACATTAGCAATGTTGCTAATCTCACAACTGAGAAAATTTTAATATTATTTCTGTAGTGAATTATATTAATTAGTAATTATTAATATTGTTGTCTGGGGTTTGCTTTATAATAACCCAGAAAACAATGGAGGATAAATGAAACAAGATTGGCAGAGTATTAATCACTGATGAAGCTCAGAGATTGGCACATGAAAGCTCATTATACTATTCTCTTCTACATGTGTTTGAACTTTAAAAAAATTTAACCACATTTATTATCATTATAAATATATTTCCTTTTAAAATGTCCTTTTTGTCTTTGTGGCCCTCCTCCTACTCCCTTTCCCACCTCTAACTCAAAAGGTTTATGAAATATTTTAAATTTGACTATGCTTACATTCCTTAATTAAATCTTCTTTGAAAATGAGTTCATTTTTTTTTACTATCATGCTGCATTCTTTTTCTGTCTTCTTTTCCCTTTTAATATATCAAACATGTTTGTCTTTTCTAATTCCTTTCCTGACAGGACTGATCTACGTGAGCTGGTAATTCCCCAAACATGGTGTCAGCTGACAGAGTCCCCAGTGTGAGTGTACCGTGGAGAGGGAAACTTGACTCAGCGCGGTGACACGGCAGGGTTGTGAAAACACGCCGCTGTGCGACAGCTCAGCAGTGCTGCAGCGCAGCGTGGCTGTGGAAACAGGGCCGCCGTGGAACAGCTCTGGGGGCCACGCGGCCCCCTCTGGCCAGAGAGCACCGGTCCCCCGCGGTCTGCTCTGTGCTTTGCAGTGCGCTGGTCTCCACGCTCGACCATGGTGCCCAACTGCCCCACCCCGCTCCCGCGAGACATCTTCACTATTTCAGGTCTAGCTGGGGGAACATAGTCTTTGTTAGAAAGTGTGCTCTGAACGTGTCAGTAATAAAAAGAACTGGATATTAACATGCGTTACCAAAGTACACACACATACATTATTAAACTACATATAATGCACTTTATGTACATATAATGTACTTTAATAATCAATTTTAAGATAGGTTTAATAACATCTAAATTCATCAAAATATGAAAAAGATTTATATTTCCCAAAGCAGATAAAATAGAGCTTGTTAAGCATCTCACTAACTAGTTCTCAAATTTATTTTTAAAAAATTGCTGAGGCCTTACTTAAACCCACAAGGCATTGCAAACTAAATTTATATTTTAAGAGATTTACTTTTTATTAAAGTATTATATAACCTAAAGCTCTTCTGTGCATTATACAGACTTTTAGATTATAAAGACTTTATAATGCAAATTATTCCAATTTTAAAAAGCTCAACTTTCGATGTGTTTTTTTAAATGTGAATTATTATAACATGTTTATAAATCTAGTCTAAAAAACACCTTAAAGGCTCAACAAATGGTGCTATGTATGCTATTTAAATTTTGGTCAAAGTAATTCTGTTCTATAGTTATATATAATGATTAAGAATTAAGTCAGAATCACAATAAGAGAAGGTAGTGCCTGAGGCAAGTGTTCAGTGTACGTAAAGTGGTATTATTTGCCTAACTCTCAAATGTTTACGTATGCTGTGATGAGAAAACCCAGAAGGGGTTTTCTACACAAACACATTGCCTATCTTTGCATTCTTCTACATCTAAAACTCTGTGAATTTTGAGGTCTGAGGTCTCATTCATTTAAGGTGATTTGATCCAACACTTTGGGGAATACCATCA
>VMDR010034858.1:0-10930 GCA_007922815.1 Macrotus californicus | reverse complement strand
CATCTGATAGTTTGTTAATAGTGTACAGATATGTATCAGATTTTTATATATTGATTTTATATCCTGCAACTTTATTGAATTTATTTATTAGTCTAACAGTTTTGTTTGTTTTTTGATGGAGTGTTTTCCATATATCATATATGTATCTGCAAATAGTGATAGTTTTACTTCTTTTCTAATTTGAATGCCTTTTGTTAATTTTCTTGCCTAATTGCTCTGGCCAGGATTTCCAAACACTATGTTGAATACAAGTTGTGAGAGAGAACACATTGATCTTGTTCCTGATTTTAGAGAACAGGCTTTCAGCTTTTTACCATTATGTTATTAGCTGTAGCTTACCATATATGGGATTTATTATGTTGAGGTATGTTTTCCTCTCTACCCACTTTGTTAACAGTTTTTATCAAATACGGACGTTGGATTTTGTCAAATGCTTTTTCTGCATCTATTGAGATAATCATACGATTTTTAGTCTTCATTTTTGTGCATTTCTTAAAAGCAAAGGATTATTTTACATAGTTGCTGTACAATGATCAAAATCAGAAAATCAGCAACTGATAGGGTACCTAATTACACTCCTTATCCAGTTTTTACCAGTTGTCCCTATAATGTGCTTTATAGAAAAAAGAAATCCAAGATCATGCATAGCATTTAGTTATCACTCTGTAATCTCCTTTACTCTGGAAGTTTCTGAGTTTTCTTTTATATTTCATTCCATTTTTTAAAATTTTGTTTTAGTTTTGATTTTTTAGAGCAATGGAAAGGGAGGGAGAAAGAGAGGGAGGGAAACATCAATGTGAGAGAGAAACCTCACTTTTGAACTTACAACCCAGCCATGTGCCCTGACTGGTGTTCGAACCGGCAACCTTTAAGTCTGTGGGATGACACCCAGCCCACTGAGCCACAAGGGCCAGGGTTAGAACAAGAATGGAGTCTTTCCTCGTGCCTCAGCCTTCATGTCACTAATTTTGCAGTTTGGTTAAAATGACTCCATTTTATATATTCCCTATCTTCACTCTTTTTTCAGACAGATCCAACTCCTGGGGAGTTAATTCACTGGCTACACAAGAAAAAACAAACAATAAGAAAACAAAATATACAATAATAGCCAACATTAAAGTGAAAGAAAGTGCTGGATAGGACCTTGCAAGCTCAGATTTGTGTCAACTGAGCTTCAGCCTTCAGCCTCAAAACCACCTAGAAAAGTGAAAATTATTCAGGGGCAACAGAAAGTCCATCGAAGACCTCTGATCACCCCGAAAGTAATCAATGTGGGGGAAGGGCAAAACCAAGAAACCGTAGAAACCAGAGGGTAGAGCGTAAAAGTTTTTTTCATTTTGTAAATCAGTATCATCAGCTTCCTGAAAAACTTCTACCAAGATGGATTGACTGTGAGAGTGACTAACTAATTTAGAGGATGTGCCTCTGGTTTTGGTTTTGATGCTGCAGAATGGAAGAGCATGTTTGGGTTGATGTAGGATCCACAGCTCCTGTGGGACAATCACACATGGCTGTACCTGGTCAGATACACAGAAGGTTATTCCTGAGGGAACAGCCAGCCTCGTGGATTGGATAAAAGCCACTGTAAGGTCTGTTTACCCTGAGAAGGGGAACTGTTTGTCCCCTGCCAAGTAGAATACCCCAGATAAAGCAGCTGACATGCTTGGTATGCAAACTTTGTGTGACAGGACTGTAGTATGATGTTCCCCCGTGGAATATGCCAGTTTATGATAAACACTGGTTAAGGCCACCTCTGTTGCATGTAACTTTATTGCTACAAAATAGAACAGTTAGAGAAGAGAACATATTTGCTATCTCAGTTTCTACTCCTTCGTCTTAAAGATGCTAATAAAAGCATTAGGTTAAATAACAAGAGAATGGGAAAAGGCAGAGGGGAGAGTTGAGAGGCTCTTCCCAGCAAGGTAGAAAACTTGAAAAGGTTTAAGAAGAAAGAATAAAGCAAATATTGATAGGGACAAAAAAGGAGGAAACGGGAAAGTCACAGGATTCATCCCAGCAGGGTGGGTTAAGAAATGGGATTTCGCCCTGGCTGGTGTGACTCAGTGGATTGAGTGCTGGTCTGCGAACCAAAGGGTTGCCAGTTTGATGCCCAGTCAGGGCACATGCTTGGCTTGCAGGCCAGGTCCCCAGTAGGGGGCACGCGAGAGGCAACCACACTGATGTTTTTCTCCTCTTTCTCCTTCCCTTCTCTCTAAAAATAAATACAATGTTAAAAAAAAAGAAATGGCATTTCACTCATGTGAAATCTAATGAACAATCTGAACTAATAAGCAAAACAGAGACAGACTCATAGATAGCAAGCTAGCAGCTGGGGGCGGGGGGTGTGGATGGAGGAATCAAACAGAAAACGAAAAGGACTCATGGACAGGGACAACAATGTGGTGACCGCAGGGGGAGAAGGGCAGTGGGTAGAGATGGAAGAGGAGGGTATAGGGGTTACCTGCAATGTGGTTTTTGGTTTAGCAACCTCAGTTCTTGAATTTGGCAAAGAAAGAATTCAGAGCTGAGAACTCTAGCTTAAGAGGAGATTTATTTAGCATGTAAAATGAAAGTATATTCAAAGAGATTTGAGTGGCTGCTCAGAGATCTGTCTTGGCCTTTTAGAAAAAAAGTCACAGAGGCAAAAAAAGTGAGCCAGCTGGGCTGCGTGGACTCAAGAGACAAGTTACCAAGGCAAAGGAAGGGCCCTTGGATACAGAAAGCAAAGACACACACCTTAGGAGAGAAGGTGGGGAAGGCTCATGCATGTTCTAGAGCAGGGGTGTCCAACTCATTTTCACTGGGGGCCACTCCAGCTTCGTGGTTGCCTTCAAAGGGCCGAATGTAATTTCAACTCCTTAACAGTGAAGGAGTAGTTACATTTAAACAGTCCTAAAATTATTTCAGCCCTTTGAAGGCAACCGTGAGGCTGATGTGGCCCCAGGTGAAAATGAGTTTGACACCGCTGTTCTAGAGAGGGAGAGAGCAGAAAGCGTGTGTGCACTGGGTCCTTTGCCTTAAGGGTTTTTATCTGTTTTCTAAAGGCAGGCATTTTAGGGCAGGTCTCAGGGCAGGTCCTCAATAGACTACTCACCAGCTTTCCAGGTGTGTCCTTTCACAGCTGTGGTCTGTACTGATTGGGTGGCCTGAGGGTAAGGTCATTGAACATTGATTGCATCAGGTCCTGATGCTGGCCATGGTGTTGCTTCATCTGGTTTTGCTGTTTTTCTGGGCCTGGAGCTGAAACACAACTGAGAGCTAGATGTTATCTCTAGTTTGACCAAAACTCTGTCTCTGGTCAACAAACCCAAGGCTTTGTTCCTGAGATTATGTGATGCTGATCAGAACTCCATTGTCCTGAGGGCTCAGTACCCCAGGGAGTGGTCATGTGAGGGAGAAGGCCAGTTGGAATCAGCTGTCTGTTTCAGTTTCCCCATTCCATTTGTCAGGGAATTTTCTTCACTTCTTACTGCCCTGTCTCATAGAAACTTGTGCCTGGAAATAAAAATATCAAGTGGCCAGGCAGCCAAGTTAACACTACGTGGTTAGAAGGAATGCCAGATACGCTGACCTCAAGAAGGTCACCACACCTCTGCTCCCTACTGAGAAACACAGAGGTAAGCTGATTTCATCTTTCTTCCAACTGAATGCTTAAACTGCTAACTCTTATTTGCATCTGATCAAGGTTTGACTGCTATATGCCCTTCTGGGGTGGTGGTAGTCTGCCATCTTGCCCCGGCAGGGGCAACATTGTTACTAGGCAACACAACTGGAAAAGGAAGGCACTGGACCCTGTGATGGAAAATTCCCAAGCCCACCTTTCCAAAAAGCCAACTTTGTCCTCAGTTTATAAAAGCAGAGCCAGCCCTCAAGCCAATTTAGAGGACCTTCCTTTCCTCTGTGCTGCCTCCCCTGCGCTTGAGCATAAGCTTAATAAATCTGTCTGGAGATTTCTCTGGAGTTTCCTCTTGATTTCTATCTCGGGGAACCCAAGAACCCTAACACCTATAACAAAACCAGAACCTGTTGATTAAGCCATAATTGAGGCTATAGTTGGACACATATGAGTTAATGCTAGTAAGGTAAAAGTTTGTAGACAAATTGGTAAGTTTGAAACAGGTATTATATGAAATAGTTGCATCTGTTTTACCTGATTGTGTAGGGTGATAGAAGCTTTATCTGACTGGGGAACATTTCCCCCACCTAGTATTGTAAAACAGAAGGCAGGTAAATCTGCCCTGCAAGCCATATTCACTGGACTTTGAGGACCAGTAAGAGTGCCTGAGCCCACACAGTGTAGTATAGAAGTTGGAGGGCTGGTGGGGGAGAGCCTCCTTGCGATAGCCCTTTGTGGTACATAGACTGGGGCTGATGGTGAGAACCCGTGAGGACCTCCCAGAGATGACTAATGGGACTTTGGACTAGAGAATTAAAACATCTAATGGGGATGGCAGTGCCCAGAAGGGTTCCATAATAAAATGCAAATGGCTTACATGGGACCATGTTGCCTGGGGGACGTGAGGAGAAGATGCAGCAGAGGCACGGAGTCTCTGCTCCTAGCATGACTCTGGCACTGTGTGAGGGGATGCTGGGTCCTCCTGTCACTTGTCCAGGGCCCTGTGAACAGCTCTTGGCTGACCCGACAAAATGCTGTTTGGTTTGTGGATGGCAGTTTCAAGGTGAATGGACGATCTCTCGTTTGGAAAGCTGCTGTATTAAGGCCATAGAGATGGAATGATTCTGTCTGAATAAAGAAGGTAAAAACAGATTAGCTCATTTGGGCTGAAATACATGACCTTTTCCTCGTAGAGACAGAAGCACTGAAGAGTGGTAAAAAGCCCGTATGTTTTTGTTTTGACTGATTCATGGGCAGTGGCCAGTGGCCTGGCTATATGGTCAGACGGGAATGCAATGGGGACTGGGCCAGTTAAAGGGACGCCCTTGTGGGGCACGGCCCTGTGGAGAGTTGAGAGGTGCACTGAAGTAGGGCATGTCGGTGTCCACCAGAGCTCCCTTACAGGTTTGGAGGTGACTGGAATCGACAAGCAGATATCCCTGTGTGCTCCCTTGAGGGGCCACCTGAGTCCTTGCAGTGAGTGGACATGTGTGCCCTACAGCCAGGCAGGGATGGGCTGAGTTTAGACCCAGTCCTCTTGTCCCTTGAGGCACAACATGCCAATAAGAACTGCTCTGTCTGCAAAAGGGACAGACTACAGATGGCTCTGTGGCAAATTCCTTGTGGGGAGGCCCTGATGATAGCTGGCAAGTGAGGCTGCTGCTGGGAGCCCTGGGGGACTCCTCGTGGGTCTTGGCAGCAGTGGACACTGATTCTGGCCTGAGCTCTGTGTACCCTGTGGTGGACGCAAATGTTCCGAGTATCGTGAAAGAACCTGAACAGAAGCTATTACACCAGTGTGAATGACTGAGCGTTTCTTTAGACCAAGGTACACTCTTGACAACCCATGATGTCCAACAATGAGCAGAGAGATTTCCTCCTTGGAGTAACAGTTTTAACAGAGCACTGGAATGTGCAAATTAAACGCTGGCTGCCCAACGCGGGGAGATAAAAGCAGGAAGGGCTGGCTTGTACACCTTCACAGGTGTGTGCTCTCCCTCAGCACAATGCAGGAGGCCACAAGGAATATTCCTACTAGGTAGAGTCCTGTTTTTCTAGTGCATCTGGGGAAGAATGCTGTCTTTTCTTTCCCACCTCACCCCAAACTTTCTTTTTCTTTTCCCACTTGACACGGTGGTCAAAGGACCAGGGATGAAAGTACAAGAGCTATAACCAGGGATGGTTCCTAAGCAAGAAACTGTAACTGCATTTTTTTTAAACCTTTGTATCACAATTCCTAAGCGTCTGGTGAGTCAGGATGTGCCTTCAACCCATCTGACAAAATTGGAATTGTAGTGAATTCAGCTACATTGTCTGATGGTAAACAGAGCCGACCAGTCTGCACCTGCGGAATCTCACTCACCCTGTCAGAAGAGGAATGGCCCGAGGGGGTGGCACTTGCTGGCCGAGAGTTGCTGCCTGCAGTCTAGACCAGGGCAGTGAGGAATCCAATATCTTTCCTAAAGTGGGAAAGTTTGGATATAAATAGAAAAACAAAAAAGAAGAAAAGTAGTAACTATGGGTAGAGGGATGAATCATGTGTTATGTAATGAGAAAAACCCAATACTAACTTGACATCTTGAAAAAGGTTCACAGCAGGAGAGTGATCCTGCCTGAAAGGGTGCAGCTGAGTGTTATCAGTGAAGCCACTCCTGCTCTTGGAACCTGACAAGGTTGAATGGAAGCCTGCAAACCTGAGTGACCTCGCCCTGGGAGATTATTCTGTAGATGATGAGGAACTGGATAGTTAATGACTGAGATTCCAGGTACAGGCCAGTACCTCTCGACTTTTATGATTGCTTTGTTGTAAGGAATCTGTGTTTGAAGACCAGGGGCTGGGCTGCAATATTGTAATTTATAAGAAATAAATATTTGGTCTTTGTCCACAATTCCTGACTTGCAGCTCTCGGAATTCTTGGAATTTCCTGAATGTTGAGAGTGAAAAAGGTGTCTTTTGTGATGTTAATGAGCTGACTTTAGGAAAGGACTTAAAGGATAGGGGCTGGTTGCCAGTGGAAACAGCCCAGTGATTAGGGGGTTGGAAAGTTCAGTCCCACCCCTCTGTCGCTACAGGGAAGGGAGAGGAGATTGAATCAATCACCAAAGGCGGGTTAATCGATCTTGACAGCGGAATGCAGTCTCCATAAAAACCCTAGGGAATGGGGTTACAAGAGCTTCCTGGTGTTCGCATACTCGTGGAGATGCGTGGAGATTGGTGCTCCTGGATCAGGCATGGAAGCTTTGGACGCTTCCCACATACCTTTCCCTAGGCATCTCGTCCATCTGGCAATTTCCTGAGTTACATCCTTTTACAATAAACCAGTGACCTAGTAAGTAACATGTTTCTCTAGCCATTCTAGCGAATTCATTGAACCCAAGAAGCTAGGAACCTGGGATTTAGAGACAGTCAGAAGTGCAGGTAGTAACCCTGGACTTGCATAGGTATTCTGAGTTGGAGGGGGTCCGTGGGACCTCCAGTCTGTGGCCAGTTGGTCGGAAGCACTGGTAGCCTGGCCTTGCATCTGAAGTGTGTGCATTTGGGGAGAAGGGAGAAGGAATGGTCTTGTGGGACCACATCCTTTAGCCCATGGAATCTGGTGTTATGTAGAGGTAGATGGCATCAGAACTGAGCTGAGCCCTCAGCCACTGCTGCTGTTTGAAAACTGTGTGGCAAACCCTGCCTCCCACCGTGGAACTTGGTCTGGGAACTCAATTTACTTTTAAATGTTAAAAAAAAAAAAAATTCATTTTTTAAGTGAAAAAACAGTGGTCTGGCTGGTGTGGCTCATTGTGGCCTGCGAGCCGAGAGGTCACCGGTTTGATTCCCAGTCAGGGGTTAGGGACTGGGTCCCCAGTTGCAGGAGGCTGAGAGGCAACCGATGATTGATGTGTCTCTCACACATTGACGTTTCTCTCCCTCTCCTCCCTTCCCCTCTCTCTCTAAAAGTAAATACATAAAATCTTTAAAAAAGAAAAAAACAATGAAAAACGTATTCAAATATGTCACAGAAGACATGCTGTAGATGATCATAAATTGTCTTCTCATGCTAGAAATATTAATTTTGGATCTGGTGAATGTTTAGCCAGCATGACATCTGTCAGGTGCTGCCTCTGATACCTGCAGATGAGGGAGATGCTGCAAACGAAAGTGCAAGGAGAAAGGACGTGGGTCCGGACAAGCCTGCCGGCCATCTGCCCTGGAAGCAGTAAAGGATGCAGATGCTTCCAGCGCCCAGTTAGCCTGGGAGTCAAGTGTGAAGGAGCCTCACTGCTGAGTGAAGGTGTCTTGAATTTCTCCTCTGAGCCCGTGAAAAGGGAAGCTCCTGGGGGTTTGTTTTTAGCAGAGGAATTTCACAGGCAGAGCTGTGCTTTAGGGATGATAGTCTGAGAACAGGCGGGGCTAGACTGGGGTAGGGAATGAGTGAAGCGGCTGCAGCCGCAGAACCCGAACCAAAGCGAGGATGGAGAGTTAACCAGGGGGGTCCCAGTGCCTTGGCAAGAGGCTAAAAGCCAGTTGTACTTACTGCTCTGTATCTACTCAGTGCCTGGCAATAACTGCTGCATAAACGTTTGACCAAATGAGAGAACACACATTGAAGGGAAGAAAGAAAGGATCCTAGGATGGCATTTAAGAGTCTGGTCTGGATGGCTGAGTGTCACGGTGGCATTGACAGAGATCTGGGACTTGAGCTGGAGCAGGAATGAGGGAAGACAGTGTATTTGAACTGGGTGTCCTGAGGTGGTCATTGGCAGCTGTCTTTCCCCAGCTCTTTCCTTTCTCTGACCACTACCTCTGCCCTTCTGCCAGTTTCCTCAAATTGCATCAGAGCATCTTTTTAGTTTGTTTTTTTTTTTTCTTTAAATATATTTAAATTTTTTTTAAATTTATTTTTAGACAGAGGGGAAGGGAGGGAGAAAGAGAGGGAGAGAAACATCAATGTGTGGTTGCCTCTCGTTTGCCCCTACTGGGGACCTGGCCTGCAACCCAGGCATGTGTCTGACTGGGAATCAACAGGCAACACTTTGGTTCACAGGCCGGTGCTCAATCCACTGAGCCACACTAGCCAGGAGTCATTAAATATATTTTGGAAAAAGAAATTTATTGATACTTTCATGCTCCCTGGAAAAATCTCACAGTCTTGAATAGCAATTGAGGTAAGATCTTAATAAGACAAGTCCTGCCCTGGCTGGTGTGGCTCAGTGAATTGAGTGCTAGCCTATGAACCAAGGGGTTGCCGGTTTGATTCCCAGTCAGGACACACACCTGGAGTGCAGGTCTAGTCCCCAGTGGGGGTGCATAGTAGAGGCAAGCAATCAATGTTTCTTTCCCTCTCTTTCTCCCTCCCTTCCCCTCTCTCTAAAAATAAATAAATAAAATCTTAACAAAAACCAAACTTGGAAATGAGGAAAAATGTGAGCCACCTATTCTGGCAATGAGACATTGCCATACAAGGCCATTCTTTAAGGAGCCTACCCAAGGGTTAGTCAATGATCCAGGACAGGGCTTCTCAACCTTCACACTGCTGACGTTTTGGGCAGGATGGTTCTTTGCTGTGGGACTGTCCTGTGCATTGTAGGACATTTAGCAGTATCACTGGACTCTGCTCCATGCCCTCCCTACTTTGGGTTGCTGAGCTGTGGCCAAAAATGTCACCAGATAATGCCAATGTCCCCTGGGAGGCATAATTGCCTCTGATTTGAGAACCACTATTTATAAGAATGAACATTGACTTTGCTATTTGCTATTAATTAAGGGCCCAGAGTCCATAGACTTACTTGTCAATTTGCAGATCTTGTTCTGTAGACATGCAAATAATTTCTGCCCAGGAGAAGAGCTATCCCTAAATGTTATGGCTTTGTATCATCTTGTAGAGCATGGAGCAGTTTTGTATCTAACCTAGGAACTTGATGTAACCTTCCTTTGTAAATGTTTACATGTAGCCAGTTTCTCAAGATGCTGTTTGAGCCAGCTTTACCGTCTTAACTGCTTCTCTCATTAAATAGTGAGTCAGGCAAGTTTTTGACACCTGTTCAAGTGTATTTTGTGGAGAGATGCTTCTTAATCCCCACCAGGAATGGAAGGAAAGTGCAAAAGGCTGGAAGTGAGGAGGCCAGTTGGAGAGAGATTGCAGGAGCCCTAGTGCAAATGAGGGTCCCATCCAGCCAGGGACAGCAGGGAGAAGAGACAGCTGTGTGGCAGGAAGGATTTACAAGCACCACTGAGACAGATTCGCAAAAGCTTGGAATGCAAGTTGTTTAAGGATTCTTTTTGTTTGTTTGTTTTGGATTTTATTCATTTATTTTTAGAGAGAGAGGAAGGAAAGGAGAAAGAGGGAGAGAAACATTAACGTGTGGTTGCTTCTTGCATGCCCCCTACCCCACTAGGGACCTGGTCCACAACCCAGGCCTGTGCCCTGACTGGAAATTGAACCAGAGACCCTTTGGTTCACAGGCTGGCACTCAATCCACTGAGCCACACCAGCCAGGGCTGTTTAAGGATTCTTAAACATGGCTCTGGCATGGTGCCCCCAGGACAAAGATGCCAGGCAGCAGGACCACAGAATTTCTGAACTGAAAAGCTGGTCTCTCAGAGTCAGGGTTAGGGGTTAAGGTTCTTACACAGTGAGGCCTGGAGGAGCCAAGTGACAATTCACAAAGTGAGGAAGGGGAGTGTATATATATATTTAAATTTTTATTTTTAAATTTATTGATTGGAGAGAGAGAAACATCCATTTATTATCCCACTTATTGATGTATTCATTGGTTGCTTCCTGTATGAGCTCCGGACCAGGGATCAAACCTGCAACCCTTTGCATATCTAGATGACACTCTAACCAACTGCGCTACCCAGCCAGGAAAGGGGATGTTTTTAAAAGATGCTGGTAATCAGGTTGAATGTGCACTGGATAGTTCCTGGAAATTGACTTTGTGCCTAAATCCCAAATATGATCCCCTTTCCTCTTCATTTCCATTGTAAAGCACAGGGCAGAAAGCATGTCTATTACTAGTCATGGAGAAGGGAGCGCCAATTAATCCAAACTAAGCTTTTTCTGGCCTCAGTCAACACCTTCCCATAGCAGTCCTGGTCTGCTTTCATTTGGTGTTAGTGTCTTGCCTGCTTTATCCCTAGAGAGGTCTGGCTTCCTTATTCTGCCATTCATTTGATGTACGGCTGTTTTTCCTCAGGCTCCTGTAATTAACTTTGTTTGCTTCTCTGTCTATGTTTCTGCTTTCTTCCAGCCCCCTGGCCTTCCAGGGGCATCTCCAACTATTTTCACAACTAATATGTTTCTTTTCTTCTTTTCTTTTCTTTTC
>VMDR010034857.1:0-10941 GCA_007922815.1 Macrotus californicus | reverse complement strand
AAACCTCACACACAACTTAAATACTTACTAGGCTTAAGTTAGAACTTAATGGATCAATAAATAGGTCTGGATGGACACTTCAAAAGGATCTCTATGATCCTTTATAATCTATATGCTGTCAAACAAAACCCTCATGCTAGCATTGTAACCAAAATATCTGGATGATCCATAAAACTTTAGAAATTACTTAAAATGGCAACTAGATTTTCAAACTGTATGCTCTCAATCAATAAATAATCATTATTCCCAGAAGTGGTATGTTATTTTCTGATGATTTTAAAGCATACTGGGTGGATTATACTAGGTGTGGATAATAATATAAATCATGTTCTATAATTTTAAGATGACCAAATTTATTCAAGTACCTCATGGTACTCTATTTACTCCCAGAATTTCCCGAAAAGAAGTTTTAAATCTTTGGTACTGTCCTAATAATAGTACTTTATTAAATTAAAATGAAAATATCTTATATCCGTTTCCTCTCTACACCACTATGGTAATTCGTGTCAAGTTATATTTAAATAAGTGCTTAGTTAACTGCTGAAAAGCCTTGTATTAAAAATCCTTTATTTTCTTCTTAACTAATCTCTTGACTCATCTAAGGTCTCCTATCTTCAGTTTACTGTTCCTTTAAGAATTGGTCAATATTTGATGTTTCGAGTTTATGAACATTGTGTGTTTAGTATGACAATAAAAATGACATTTCCAAAGAGTCCTTCCATGTCACGTTGTGTTTATTATTGCGGCTATTACTTCACTGTACCAGCAGGATCTTTAATTCCTCAGAGCTCAGAACATCCTTCAGTGTGTTCAAGGACTCTACGTTGTGGAAGAAACATAGCTCTGGAGTGTCATGAGTATCCCAGTTCTTTACAAAGGATGTACTGAAGAGATTTTAAACTTATGGAGTGATGGCATGGGGAGATTGATGAAATCAGTACATTTACCTGTGGGTCCTTTAGATCTTTGAGTCCCTCAGCAGGCTTACCTTGGCAGCAATAGCTGCTGCTGTTATATGCGATGAAGAACTGTCTTCTGTTGAAGCAACACCACTGTCTTTCTTCTCTTCTTCCTCTTCCTCACATTGAACCCCTTTGTCTTCTGTCTGTTTATGAGGGCTAGTTGTGGGAGGAGGGGAAAGAGGAGGTGGTGGGGAAGGTAAATCTTCAAGTTCATCATGCACTTCCTTTACTTTTACAATGGCATCACGTAAAAGATCAATGGCATGAGGTAGAGCTGGCAGTATGAACTGAAAGCATTCCTGTATGCAAGAGGAAAAAAATGAAGATGAAGCACTCTTGTAGGCATATAAAATGGAAGCAATCAAATTTATTTGTGATTTTGGATCTGTATTTTCCTTTATCAGTCTTAAGAATAAATCATACTTAAAGCATTATTATTATAATATGAAATATGAAGTAGGCATGATATATATTACAGTATTCTCTGAAGAACTACAGTACTATTTAAGCACACAGTACATTTAAAAAATTTTTTATACAACTTTGGGGTTTAAAGATATATTATGGGAAAAAAAACAGTTTTCACTTTTCTAATTAGAGCAGAGCACTATAACAAACCAATTGAGGACGGAACTATTTTATTCAGAGATTGCTCAAGTTCTGACTACCATCACAAAACATAGCTAGGCAACTTAGATATGAGTTTGTACAGAACACTGCATTAAAGTCAATACAGTCTTCTGCTCAGCTGCTCACTATTAATAATATATCACCAAAAGGAGAATAGGTGAGAACTTTAACATTAGAACACAGGGCCAGACGTGTTTGGGGAACGTGCTGGGGCAGAGGCCTTTCTCTTTTACATTTAAAGTAACTTACCTTGAAATGTAATCTGTAAAGACATATCTTAAATTCATGTAGGGTTACTGGACAATGTGAAAGTGTCCCAATATTTTGACCTCTCTTTGTATGGCTCAATCACTTTACCGATAAAGACTGTATAGCAAAGAATTTAACCTTAACCAAAGGGAGGTCTGGCCTTTCCACTCAGACTTTGGGAGTTGATCTCTAGTTCCTTGGAATGTCATGCCTGATAGAATCATCTTTGTGCCCTGGCCAGGTGCTCAGTTCGTTGGAGCATTGTCCCCTATACCAAAAGTTTGTGGGTTCGATTCCCAGTCAGGGCACATATCTAGGTTGCAGATTTGATCCCTGGTTGGGGCATGTATAGCAGGCAACTGATTGATGTTTCTCTCTTTCTCTTTCCCTTCCTCTCTCTAAAAGCCTGGAGCTTTAGCTACTGGACAGTGTAACAGTGTGGTTTATTATGAGGGCTTGGGGAAATATATCATTTTTGCCTCTGGAAGGAACTAGACAATAAAGGCATCAGTTTTGCCTTTGGAAAGGGCTAAATGTCAGCTATGCAGGCAATACGTGATCAAGTCCTAATAAAAACTCTAGACACCAGAGGCAAAAGTAAGAGTACCTAGCTGGCAGTACTCTGTGTGTACATTCTTATATTATGGGGAGAAGGTAACGAGAGGATGACCGGAAGTTCCTCATTTGGTACCTCTCTTAGAGTTCTTCCCTTGGCTGATTTCAATCTGTATTCTGTGAAATACCATAACTGTGAGAATAATAGCTTTCAGTAAGTTCTGTGAGTCCTTCTATTGAATTATTAAAACTGAGGGTGGTTTCAGAAATCCCTTGAATTGCAATTGGTGTCAGAAGTGAAGGCAGTCTTGTGAAGAGTTCCATCGTTGTAGTTGGCTAACTTGCGCAGTTGGCCAATACTCTTACAATTGGTGTTAGACGTGGCATTTAGTAGAAAGACTCTGATGCATGAAACATGTGATCTGGGAGGAGGAAGGATGAGAGAGTGAGGCGTAATGACTTTTTAGAGCCTGGATGAACACAGGGTCACCCACAGAATGGAAACGCAGCTACGCTGCGATTAGTTATTGAAGATAAAAGTTAGCAATGGAATTTCAAAATGAAAGATTCAACTCCTAAGGAGTTGTGCCATTGGATGCATAAACAAATGCAAAATAACAAGAAACAAGGTACATATACAATCCCTTTGTTACTGTCATCTGTGCCAGCCAAAATGAATGTAAGGGAGAATGTTGGGGTGGATCCTGAGGCTGAGCCAAGCTGAGGTTCTGGCTGGTCTGATATATATATTTGGTAGCCTCAGAGCTGCTTCCAAAGGAAAAAAGTTAGGCTGAAGCAATAAATAGTGAGTAAAGTTAGAATGATTCATAAGAGAATGGGGAAAGAGATTGAGAGATACAAGGAACTTGTCTTAGCAGGGTGGAACTGAGAATATCATGCTCGGCAAAATAAGTCAGACAGAAAAAGTTAAGAACCATATGATTTCACTCATAAGTGGGATAAAAACTGAAAGCAACAATGAACAAACAAACAAACAAACACAATCCCTTAGACACAGACAATAGTATGGTGGTTACCAGGGGAAAGGGGGTAGGAGGTAGTCAAGGGTAAAGGGGTCCAATATATGGTGACGAAAGATTTGACTTTGGGTGGTAGGCACACAATGCAATATAGAGATGTGTTATAGAACTGTACACTTGAAACCTATATACTCTTATTAACCAACGTCACCCCAATGAATATAATTAAACAAAGAAACAGAAATGAAAAGGCTAACAAAGTGAGCACTGATGGGGGCAAAACAAAGGTCTTCATGTAGCACTGCTGTGGGCTGAGTAAACAGCTGGGAGCACTGGCTGGTCTCCTGATAGAAGTGTCTTTGTTTTCCTGGTGACCAAGGCCACTGGGTTTCATATGAGGGCTTTGTGGTTTCATATGAGGGCTTTGAGTCCTAAACAGATCTCCACTGACCTTAGGTTAGAAATATTTAAAAAGCTAGAAGGCAAAGATGACTGTAAGAAACCTCACCTTGAATCATTTAAAGTGATGGTCCCATAATCTCAACCCAGGCAAAGAGTCTGGGTCCCTTGGCCCAATGCAGGCCAATAATCCAAGGCCATATGCACAAAAATGAGTAAAATGGTCAGGGAACGAAGAAGAGATTTTGGGGGAACTTTTTGACATGGGAGTCCCATGTACTGTGATTCTAAAACCTGTTGAAGTCCTAATGAGGGATACTGTCAATTTGAGAGGATATAGGAATGAAATAGGAATTAAGGCAAAAGTCTGGATGAAATAGAATGTTTGTACAGTGAACTTTTTGTGAAGAGCTGAATACATCCTTTACTTGAATGTATTATGGGAACAGATATTGTGTTTGGACAATTTTTCCTCTAAGTATTGTGAAACAAGGCATGTAAATCCACTCTTCCAGCAATGCAGACTGGATATGCTGAGTGGGAATCAGTAAGATTGTCTCCGCCCACAAAGGTCATTGATTTGCTGTACAAGAGCCCTGAGCGGAGTGCAAACGCAAACTGGGGCTCATGGCAAAAACGTGTGAGTGCCACCCAGCAACAACTGCTGGGATTTTGGACTAGAAAATTTCTACTTGAGAAGGCAATTACTAGCTGTTATTGAACTTTGAGACTTCTCTTATTATTGACAGATATAAAATAATATAATCTTGAAACCTGAAATATATATAATGTCTTAGGTAATGTCAGAGAAATGCTCTAATGGGGAAGGCAATGCCCAGGAGAGTTCCATAATAAAATGGAAATGGTGGATATAGGATCATGCTACCAGGAGAATGCAAGGAGGTACTCACGAGCAGGTAGCCTCTTTTCACCTAGGGCCGACTTCGGAACCACCTGAGGAGCTGCTGGATCCTATGGCCACTTGGGCCACTTGGGCGGTGCCCTATAAACAGCTTTCTATTGATCAACAAAGAGCTGCTTGGTTTATGGATGGCAATTCCAAGGTGAAGGGACAGCATCCTGTTTGGAAGGCCGCCACTCTGATTGAAGAAGGTAAAAACAAATCAGCTCGATGGGCTGAACTGCATGATGTTTGGCTCTATGTTTGGGTTTTTATTGACTCATGGGAAGTGTCTAATGGCCTGGCCAGATGGTCAGGATGAAGGACAACGGAAAACTGGTCTACTAAAAGGATTCCTGTATGGGACATGGCCCTGTAGGAATCACTCTGGGAATGCAAGGGGTATATTAAAGTAGAATATGTTAACGCCCATCAAAAGAACCCCCTTCCAGAATTAAAAACTGGTTGGAACTGGTGAGCAGATGTCGGTGTGCTTCCTGAAATGGCTACCTGGGCCCACGAGATCAGTGGACATTAGGGGGCTTCAGAGATGGGATGAATGTAGATATATTCCCCTTGCACTTTCTGAGACACAAAATGCCAACAAGAACTGTTCTGTCTGCTAACAAGAGAGACAGAGATGGCAGAGGGCTATGCAGAAGATCCCACAGGGGGAAGGTCCTGCACACAGCTAGCAAGTTGGCCTGATGCCAGTAGTTCCTGGCGACTACAAATGGGTCCTAACGGGAGTAGACACTTACTGTAGACTAGGCTTTGCTTGCCCATTGGTAGATACACATGCTCAGTGTACTATGAAAGGATCAGAACAGAAGATATTGTATCAATGACCTTTATACCAAGGAACACACTTTCATCTACAGAGCAATGATTTGATAGAAAATTGGAATGGACAACTGAAATATTTGTTATCTCAAAGGGGAGGAGATAAAGACATGAAGGGCTGGTGTACACACCTTCATTGGTGTGTGATCACATTCAACATGAGGGATGCTAAGGGACAGTCCCCACTAGACAGATTCTTCTACTTTCCTGGGGAAGTGAGGGTTGAGGGAGGATGCTTTTAGGATATACATTTTACTTTAGGACTATACTTTTTTCCCCCACATGACCTCAATTTTTTTTTCTCTACCAGATGTAGAACCTCTAGGACCAGGGCTGTAACTGTGAGTGACTATTAGTTCTGTACCTGAGTAACCCTACCTTCTATGAATGGAAATGAACTGGGAGGGGGAGGCACTTGCTAAACAAGCATTATTGATGGCAATCTGGATTGCACAGTGACCAAATCAACTGTCTCATTCCAAGATTTTCAAAGGAAAGGTTTGGGTATAAACGGAGAGAAGAGATGATAGCTAAAAGTTAATGAATGAATATATGGATTATACAATGAGGGAAATCCAGTATTATACTGATGCATCAAAAGAGGTTTAAAACAAGAGATGATGTTGTTTCTTAGCTCAGTTGTAACAGATACCAGAAAGGGAAAAGCCATATGTTGTTGAGACTACTGCCTTTGGAGAGTGCCAAGCCTTAAACCCGAGTAGCATCATCCTGGGAGGCACTTTTGTCATGACATGATGATAGACTAGGCTAACTGTTAATGTGTATGCAGAAATCCAGCTATGCACACCAGTATCTTCTCTTATTTTTTACATTATATCTACTACTACACTGTGATATGTTATAATACTAACAGTTCAGTATGATTATACAACTGATATTGTGGTTATATGTATTAGGAAACTGAGTTAAAGCCTCCTCAAAATGTAATACCAAAGGAAAATGACTGGCCTGAGCAAGAGAGCTAATTTCTATGCATAATTTCTATGATAAACAGTTTTATGTGAATGTATCATAGACTATAAATAGTAGATCAAGGTAGAAAATCAGTAAATCAGTACAAAAATATGAAAATGTATGCAATAGCTATAAAGGATGGATTAGTTGTTTCTCTAAATCTATCCCAATCCCATACTGGCTTTTCCAAATCTTAGGCATATTCATACTTGTACTGTTTTTGTGTTTATAATAAAAATGCTATAGTCAATATAGATGTCCAGCCAGACAAATTAGATCATTTTGCCGTAAGATATAGCACTGGCCAAAGGCCAGGAGGTAGCTTGTCTAATAAAGAATTAACCTTATCCAAACAGAGTCTGGGTTTTGCCCTCAGGAACTGAGAAGTGATAGGAACATCTTTGTACTGGGGATGTGACCACCAGACAGTTTAACGGTGTTATTTATTATGGGGGCTTTGGGCAATGTGGTATCAGTTTTGCCTCTGGAAAGTGTTGGACATTAAAGGTATCAGTCCAACTTCTGGGAAGGGCTAGAGACTAAGGTCAGCCATATGAGCAGTATGTGATAAGCCCCAGTAAAAACTTTGGACACCAAAGGTTTGGAGCTTCCCTGATTGGCAATACTCCCTGGGTTGTTGTACATTGATACCAGGAGCTTAATACATTGACGACTCCATAGGGAAAGGATAACAGAAGGTTCCATTTGGTAATGCTCCTCTACTTCTTCCCTTGATGGATTTTAATCTGTATCCTTTCCCTGTAACAAGCCATAATCAAGGGTATACCATCTTTCAGTGAGTTCTTGAACCTTTTCAGTGAATTACTGAAACTGAGAGTGGCTTTGGAAATGCACTGAATTGCAATTGGTGTCAGACGTGAGGGTAGTCTTGTGGAGTGCTCCAGCTTATTGGTTGGCTGACTGTCACAGCTGACCAACACTGTGTACACTAAACCATATATTTCTCAAGGTTTCTTACCTGAGATCCTTTCTTGCTACCTGGCAAGTTAATTATGAGAGTTTTCCCTCTGATTCCACATACAGGTCTGAAAGGAAGGAGAAACCTGATGAATAAATACTAAATGGCAACGTATTGTTGGTTTAAACACATTCAACCACAAAAATCAATCACTTTACTTTACATGATAACAACTGTCTTAGAAATAAAATTGTTGTGGCTAGGGATTCACCAATTGCTATACAAACTAGGAAATCTGCCTATAGTATTGGGAAATACTATAATGGTTAGTGTGGTGGATGGGAAATATGTGCTGAACATGGAATCAGAGTAAATTAAAGCCATTTTAAAGAAATAATGATTAAATTATCAATTTTCTCTAACTTCAGGTTCTTCATATCTCATACAGCTGTGAGATTTTACCATGAAGTCCCCTCATATCCCCGGCCCCCTGAAATCACCATACTGCTGTCCATGCCCATGAGTTCTTTTTCCAGTTTGCTCAATCCCTCCACCCTTTAATCTCTACCCCCCAAATGATAATAACATGATTTTAGTGACACGTGTATTAAAAATGACTAGCACAGTAATAATTACGTTGAAAAATCTAACACATAAGGCACTCAAGAGCTAAACGAGACACGTGAGCTCTTCTCAGAAGTCAGGAAGTTTTAAAGGAAAATAGTGTCTCACAAATTAAGGGCAGTGGGGGAGAGTTTGGTGAACTCAGTTGTTAACAGATTCATTGATAAACAGTCAATTCAAAGTAAAAGGTCTTTCAGAGATCACTGTGAATTTCCAGGCCACTTTTAAACCAAGTGGTTACATAAGAAACATAAACAGTTGGAAAACTGAGATAAGGGTTGAAGGATTTCATAAGTTGGAATCATGCTCTACCAACAACTGCCTGTGTGACTTTTACCTGGCAGCATCTCATTTTCATCATTTGAATCAAAAGTATTGGTTAGATCAGTCTATTTCTAAACTTCCATAGCTAAGATTGAAAAAGTCATGTAAAAATAATTTTCCTAAACTTCTATAATTGAGTTTATTCCTTAACTACTTTACTCTCTAAAATAACCCAAAATTATCTTCTATTTTGTTTTTTTCATTTTCCTATTCACAAAGAGAAGAGTTGATAGCTATTTTTTAGCTCTCCATATTATTTTGTTTTCAACTGTGATTTAACTGACAAATAACACTGTATTAGCTTTAGGTGTAGAACATAATGGTTTGACATACGCATGTACTACAAAGTGATGATCACAATAAATTTAGTTAACATCCATAGCTAGTCACAATATTTTTCTTGTGATGTGAACTCTCACAATCTACTCTACTAGAGACATTCAAATATACAAAATGGTATTATTAACTATAATCCTCAGGATTTATTGTACCTTTTAACCACCTTCACCCATTTCACCTACTCCTCAATCCCCACCTCTGGCAACCACCAATTTGCTCTCTGTGTCTAGGGGTCTGGTTATTTTAGATTCCACATACGAGATTATACAGCATTTGTCTTGCTCTGATTTATTTCACTTAGCAAATGCTTTCAGAGCCCATCCATGTTGTTGTAAGTGGCAGGATTTCCTTTTCATGGCTGAATAATATTTCATTGCATATCATTCATGTGTGTGTGTGTGTGTGTGTGTGTGTGTGTGTGTGTGTGTGTATATATATATCCTTCCCCAGGTTAGGGACATTTTCAGCCGTGATTTCTTCTTTATCCATCCATCCATCGATGGACACCTAGGTTCTTCCCATGTCTGGGCTATTGTAAATAATCATCCAATGAACATGGAGGTGCAGATATCTTTTTGAGACAGTGATTTCATTTCCTTTGGATAAATACCCAGAAGTAGTATTGCTGGATACTATGGTACCTCTATTTTTAATTTCTGAGGACTCTCCACACTGTTTTCCACTCTGGCTGAACCTTATCACATTCATCCCCACCAACAGTGTGCAAGGGTTCCCTTTTCTCCACAAGTTGCTGTTATCACTTATATTTTGATAACAGACATTCTAACAGGTGTGAGGTGATAACTCATTGTGGTTTTGATTTGCATGCCTCTACTGATCAATGATATTGACTATCTTTTCATGTACCTGCTGGCCATCTGGATGTCTTCTTTGGAAAAAATGTGTATTCAGATCCTCTGCCAATTTATAAATCTGATTTTTTTCAATTTAGTTTCATGACTTCTATATTAATCTTGGGTATTAACCCTTTATCAAGATATATTATTTGCAAATATCTTCTCCCATTCTGTAGGATGCCTTTTTATTTTGTTGATGGTTTGCTGCACAGCTTTTCAGTTCGATATCCCACTTGCTGATTTTTGCTTTGTTGGCTTTGCTTTTAAAGTCAATTCCAGAAAAGCACTGCTGAGAATGATGTTCAGGATCTTATTCCTAATGTTTTCTTCTAAGAGTTTTATAGCTTCAGGTATTACATTCAAGTCTTTAATCCATATTGAGTTGATTTTTGTGTTATGGTAAAAGATGGTGGTCCTACTTCATTCTTTTGCATGTGGCTATCCAGTCTTCCCAACATTTATTGAGACTATCCTTTCCCCATTGTATATTCTTGTTCCCTTTGTCTTAAATTAGTAGAGCATATATGTATGTATTTATTTATGGGTGCTCTATTTTGTTCCACCTATCTGTGTGTCTGTTTTTATACCAATACCATGCTGTATTAATTACTATAGCTTTGTAATATAGTCTGAAATAAGGAAGTGATTTTTCTTTTTTATAAAGATACTTTGGTTATTTGCCTCTTTTGTGGTTCCATTAGGATTATTTGTTCAATTTCTGTGAAAAATGCCATGAAATTCTGATAAGGGTTGTACTGAATGTGTAGAATGCTCTGGGAAATACACGCATAAGGCCTTTGTTATGGTAAGGTGGTTTTCTTCTATTTGAAGTTTATTAAGTGTCATTAACATGAACGCATGCTCAGTTTTGTCAAATGATTTTTCTGTATCAACTGAGATGCTCAAGTGTTTTTTTATCCTTTATTTTGTAACTAGTATATTACATTTATTGCTTTTTTGTATGATGAACTATCCTTGCTTTCTAAAGATAAATCCCACTTGGTCATAGTGCATAATTCTTTTAAAGTGCTGCTGAATTTGTTTTTCTAGTATATTGTTGAAATTTTTGCACCAACGGTCATAAGGAATATTGGTCTGTAGTTTTCTTGTACTTTTTGTCTGTCTTTCTTATCTGGATAGTGCTGACCTCATAGAACTGGTTAGGAAGTATTCCCTTTTCAAATTTTTGGGAGAGTTTGAGAAAGATTAGTGTCCATTTTAAAAAAAATGTTAGGTAGAGTTATTTAGTGAAGCCATCTGATATAGGCATTTTATTTATTGGTAGGTTTTTGATTACTGATTCAATTCAATCTCTTTACTAGTTATAGATCTTATGGAGCTATTTGGATTTCTTTTTGATTCAATCTACTAGGCTTTGTGTTTG
>VMDR010034856.1:0-10937 GCA_007922815.1 Macrotus californicus | reverse complement strand
GTTTCAGTTCCGTCTGGCAGACGGTGTGGAGGGCTCCGGGTCAGCAGGGTCATCAGAATGCTCGGAGGAAATCTGATTGATGAGCAAGTGTCAGAGGAATGAATGGGAGCCTCAATTAATGACTTCTGCCCTGTTTCAAAGAAAGGTTCCCTTATACCCAGTTCTCTCTTTTCTCTGAAAATAAAAAACTTGGGGTGGGGTGAGGTACTGAGGAAGAAAAGGTGGGAAAAACACCCCTATAATCCAAACTTTTCTAAACAACATAAAGGAGACTTCAAAGACAGACATGGTCAGTTTTTTATGTGCAAGACTGGTTCAGTGATTCTCTCCTCTCTTTGTTTCCATGGACAGCTAGGCTCCAATCCAAAGCTAAAAAATAAAGGCTACATTGTTCTGGGGAGAGCTAGCTTTTACAAGAAATTTCCTCCTCACCATGGGGAGAAATTAACTGCCTCAGCCCTGGGTGCTCCAGGAGCATCTCTCCCAGAGCTGGTTCAGCATGGTAGCCACCCACCCTGCTCTGCTCACTCTTGCCAAAAAACAACCATAATCCACTTAGCCCACCCAACAGGCTTGGAAAATGGACAGGTGAGGAGAAAGATCACAAGTCAGCACGATAAGTTAACAGAGGTCTGATCAGGGTTCATGTGCCGTGAAGATGCAGCGTTAGGTTACAGAAGAATCCCTAGAACGGCGTATCTACACTGAAGTTCACATTCAGTAATAGTAGTTTGTAACTCAGCACTCAGTATTTGTCATGCGCCTGGTTATGGAGCTGGATGATACAACAGAATATAATGAGGAAAGTTTCAATCACAGCTCAGCAAGTCACTTAGACGATTCTGCTCTTAGAACCATCGCCTATGAAGTGGATTTTATAATATACTTCCAGGGATTGCTGAGGAAGCAATAAAATGAGATGACATATGTACAATTCCTATTCAGTACTTGGCACATAAAAGTTAATCAATGACAGTTTAGAAAGGGTGTGGGGATTTAGTCTCTTCCTGGAGGCCTTTCTGTCTAGTGAGAACAATGAACATGAAAAACAAGTAATTACATTGTCTTAGTAAGTTCTAGCTGCTATAACAAATTAGCATAGATGGATGTCTTACAAACAACAAAAATTTACTTCTCACAGTCGTGGAGGCTGGAAGTTCAAGGTCAGCATGTCAGCATGATCAGAACCTGGCGAGCCACTCCTCTGGGGAACAGACGGCTGCATTTCCCTGTGTCCTCATTCAGGAGGGCTCCACACTCATGACCTAACGACCTCCCAAAGGCCCCACCTCTTAGCACCATAACTTTGGAGCTGAGAAATTAACATATGGATTGACATGGTAAAACAAACATTAAACTAATTGCACAGTGTGCTCTTCCAAAGGATACAAGAGGTATGCGTGAAATACTGGGTACAACATGTAAATATAAGGCATAGTGTGGAAAGTATAGTAATGCTCAAGGAGGGAAAATTTCATCTGAGTGTTAAAAATTGAGTAACAACTGACCAAGTAAAGAAGCTGGGAAAATGATCCAAGGAGAGGGCCCAGTGAAACCACATGGAGCTGCTACTGTGGGCTGCATGAGTAAAGATTCAGCAACAGATGAGAGAGACATTGGAAGACAAAAGCAGCTAAAGCTGGCAATAGATTGGACATGGGGTTGAGGGCAGAGGGAGAAGTCAAAGATGACTGGGGGTGGGATTGGTGACAGAAAGTCGCAATGCTCCAAATCAGTCTCACAATTAACAAGGCAAAAGTGAGAAAGCAGACTGAGAGAATCCACAAATCCAAACCAATAGGGTATTTAGATGCTCATCTGCTTCTGGAAGTGATGACTTGGAGGGAGGATACATGGCTAGCCTTGGCCTACCATCCTCAAATTACTGCAGACCCCACCTCTGCAGTCCCATCCCGGTGATGAATTACTGTTGGAACCCTCATCAGATGTTCCCGTGGCAACCCTGGCAAGCAGGTGTGCACACTTGCTGTCGGTTTAAAGATGAGAAAGCAGGAACAATGGGTAGCCTTTTACTGAAAAATTATAGCTTTGTTTTAATTAAGTTAATTGACTTAACCGATTGTGTTTGAGTTAAATTCCAAGCATTTGGGTCACTAAATTTCATGAAAACACGTGAAACTAGTAAGTCAAATTGTTTTCCAATGACAAGCATATATGAAATTAATACACAAAAATTACTTTAAAAATTTTTTTCTTTTACCTTTTGTACTTTCTTTTTAACTAGTATATATGTGCACATGGTAAAAAGAACTTTAATTGTATGAAGGTTTCAATGGAAAGCACATCTACCTGTCCGTTAGCCACCCCCATTTACCCTCTCTGGAGGTCACTACCAGTTTCTTATGTGTTTTTTAAAAATATATATTGTCTTAAAAATATAGTCTATACTAATAAAGCTTATTCATATTGTTTTTATTTATATAAATGCTATGATGCCACCTGCACAGTTCTGCACCTCTTTTTTCCACTTGGACATCACTCCAGATCAGTTGAGATAGAGTTTTGTCCTTTTCACCATTTGCCATTACCAAAAAAAACCAAAAATGCTTTTCTCAATATTCTGCAACATGGATCATTTTATAGGTTGTAAAATAAAGTCCAAGAGGTGAAATTTCATGAAGCAAAGACATGTACTTTTTTACATTTTACAGTTATTGCTAAATTGCTCTCTGGTTTACATTCCCATTAGCAATTTATGAAAGGGTTGAATTTCCCTCACCCTCACCAATGCAATGCATTATCAAACATTTCCTTCTTTGCCAATTTGGTAGGTAAAAATGGTGTCTTATTATGAGTGAGGTTGATAATTTTCTCATATACTGAATAGAAACTTGGGTTTTCTTTCCTATAAATTGTATATTCGGATTGTTGATCTTTTTCTTAGTGAATTATAAACATTTTGTATATTTATTATGTGCCAGACACTCTCCTAAGTATGTTACATAAATTAACTCTTTTGGTCCTCATAATACCACCATCAGGTAAGTCCTCGCATGCCCATTTTCTTAAAGGAGGAAAGAGAGCCTCTGAAAGGTTTAGTAATTTGCCCAATGTCACTCAACCACCAAGTGTCAGAGTTTGCACTTGATTGCAGGCAGTCTGGCTCCAGAACCCAAGTGTTAGCTAACCATTATGCATACAGCTTCTCAGCATTGTACCCCTCCTCTTTATCTCCACGATCTATGTAGACCTAGATGAAAGAGGCACTACTCCATATTTAACCCAGTAGGGAGACTAAAAGAGGAAGAGTAAGGCTACTTAGAACAAAAACGGTGCTTCCCTTCATGCTCTGTCCAAAAGCATGGTGAAAAACGGTAATTTGTCTTAGAGGAGATCAACCTGTTCCCATCTCACAGCCAGTGAGGCCTCAGGCCCAGGGTGATGGCCTGTGTCTTACAGTCCCTGGGGAAAGCTGATAACAGGAGCTTCATTTATTCAGATATTTCAACAGGGGTCTGGAGGCCATAGGAGCCTCCATCTTTTGGAGAATGTGCTCCTCTGAGCTGCACTCACTATGGCCTTCCCCACTCCCTCATTCTCCCTAACCCACTATCACCAAAGCACGTTCATTTAAAAAAAAAAAAAAAAAAACAGAATTGAGAGTTTTATTTCACTAGTATGTAGAATTTGAAGAAATTATTGGAAGTCTACTCAAGAACAGCCTTTCACTTGCTCATCAAGATTTAGAAATCAAGGAAGGCCCTAAACAAGAGGTGACTCTGAGGGTCTTTTGAACCCAGGTTGCCCTCCTAGACCTCCAAGGATGCCAGCCTTTACCAACCCCCCACCCCAACCCTTAATGACTCAACTTCAAAACTCCAATGGGGCACACTGTGAGCCCGTCCTCTCCCCTACCAGCAGGGGCGCCTCCTTAGTGGCTGAAGATAACTGCAGAGAATAAAATAGACAAAAATCCCTGCTGTTGTGGATCGTATGAGGGTCTAGTAATTTGACGGTTTGAGGTACCATCAGTGCACCTCACCTGTATTACCCAACACTTCTGCTCAGGCATTTCCTTCGGGCATCTGGTCATCAGACACATCTGGCTCTAAGGAGACCCCAAATCTTCAGAGAAACACACATATTGTTTAGGAAGATCCCCTTCAGTGCCTGGCAAGAGAAAGAGATGTTAAATTCATTCATGGTATGGACCCCAACTGGCAAGCCCAAGACCCCACTGGCCCTACAAGAGGAGCAGAAGCATTTCTAACACATCTCTTTGAGGACACCCATCTTCTCTCCATACATGCCACCCTGTTACTCTCTTCCCGGGAGATGTGCAGCTGGCCCCCAGGATCCAATGCTTGGCTGATTGCCACATGTCCCTGGATGAAACCAGAGACTCAGTCTGAAGTCTGAACCATGTCCAGGGACTCTGGGATACTACATGAACTTGCTCTCACTGATTAGAGTGTGTATGTTACTTTTGTAATTATTTTTTTAAGAAGCAGCCAACTTCATGGCTTTCCTCTGCAACAGAGATGTTATCTAAGAAATCCACATGGGGAGGAAGATGGCAGCAATGTAGGTGGGAGCTGAACCCACTTGCTCGTGCACCCAACTGGGACGCCTAAGTGATCTTCTGAAGAACAGAGTGGACAGCCAACAGAATGCCAGCTGATGTGAAGTTTGAAAGCCAAAGTGTGCAGAAACGCTTAAAAACGTGCAGTAAGGAGATTTTGTAGGCCAATGGGAAGGTCCCTGGGCCTTGCTCTGAGACTGCGGCTGCCAAGGGAACTGCAGGAACATTGGAGGAGAGCCGGGTCAGTGACAACAACCTAGAGGCTCCCTCCCCTCCCCGAGAAACCAACACCTGCTGGTTGCTGCTGGTATTAATAACAATAACAGCAGGAGGCTTTGCACCAGAATCCAGGCTGCCTGGATAATTACCTAGTAGCCAAGCCAGTCAGTAAATTACTCTGTGACCTGGGAATTCAGCAGATTACCACCACCGCTCAGGCCTACTCACTTTATTGCTCCCCCCTCCTGCTGCACTGACATTTATTTATCTCATTTACACTGGGAGCATTGAATTTATGCCTTTGTGTTTTCCATCTCAGAGGTAAGAAGTAGCCCCTTTAAGGGGACCAGTTCTCAGGTCCCTGGGATAGCTGTACTGATGTGTGGAGGGGGAATATGGGAGATTTTGTTTGGGGCAATCACTCAGTGTGCACCCAGTGCACCAGCACCCACTCACTGTGACACTTTCCAGAGTATTGGGGAAAGGGAGGAACCTTGCATATTGGAGAAAGGGAAGTCAGAGAAAAAAATCTCATCACCCCCACCTCACACACTGCCCTGGAGCTACACCAAATGGGAAAAGACATTCAAGGAAATTTTCCCACCTGCAGTGGTATCTGTCCTTGGGGCATTGCTGTAACTCTTCCCTTTATGTAAAGCACTTTGCCTCCCCTTCACTACACTCTTAGTTAATTTCAGATCTTGTCTTAGCTGTCACTCTCCACCCAGAAAGCTTTTGCTCACCCATGCAGAACACAGTTGGATTACTCATGTCCCTTCTGAGCTGCCATAGTACCCTATTCCTTATTACATGACTAATTCCAGTTAGTTGCAATTACCCATTTTCTTCCCTTTCCTGTCTTTCAGATTGTGAACTTGGTGTGAATAAGAACACACCAACATCTATACCAGGTCCCCATAAAGTAGCCAATGAAAGTTCATAAATAGACATAGGAAGATAATCCTTAACTCTACCTTCCAGGCAAACCTGATTCCCAGCTTCAGCTCAGCTAACTCACATCTCAACACCACTCTCCCAAAAGAGCTGTCACAAAGGTTCCCCATGAGGAACTTCACAGCTTCATCTAAGGACTTTTCTCTTTTTATCTTTTGCTGAGGACATGCTTATTGATTTTAGAGATAGTGGAAGGGAGAAAAAGAGAGAGGGAGAGAAGCATTAATGCAAGAGAGAAACATTAATCAGTTGCCTCTTATATGTGCCCCAACAGGGGACCGAACCTGTAACCCGGGCACATGCCTTTACCAAGAATCAAACCTATGACCTTTCAGTTTATGAGGCAATGCTCCAACCAACTGAGCCACACCAGCCAGTGTTCATCTATGCACTTTTATTTCCATTCCCTGGAATTATCCACTACATCTCTCCCTCTTTTCAATTCACCAATTTCCACAAGTGCCCCTGAAGATAATCCTGTAACTCTCATTTAATGTTCACTTTAACTCCATAATTCATCTAAAAAAATATTCCTGGCTCAGCTGATTAAGCCACTTTAAAACCTTGATTAAGACACTTATATCCTTGATTTATAATTTATAACCTAAGACATTCATATCCATTCAGCCTTGATTTACTCTTGCACAGAATGAGTTCATGATCTCTTAAGTGCTTTCCATCCTGAGAGTTGTCTGATTCTAAAATTTGAAGTATATTGTGTGATGCTGCAAAATGAAGGTGGCAACCATTTTCGACAAATAGGATATAAACCAAGTATTCAAAATCAATGACTTGCCTACTTTTTTCACAGAGTTGCAGGTGAGATATGATCTGGCCCTACTTACTCCTCCAACTGCCCCTCTCCACCACTAACCACAAACTGCTCCTAGTTCCTCTCTGCACACTTTCTAGCCCATGTGCCTTTACCTGTGTTGTCGCATCTGCCTGAAGCACTCTTCTGCTCTGTAGCCCTGGCAAACTTCGAATTCTTTCTTGAAACCCAGCTATGGTCAATTCCTCTGGGAGGTCTTCCTTGACTGGAGATGCAGCACAGTACGATGACAGAGTTCAGGTTGTAATGTCAGACAGATCTGGGGCTCTAATTTGGCCCACCACTTACCAGCTGTGGTTCTGTTGAAAAGTGACCTAACTGATTAGACCAAGCCTCAGACTCCTCACCCATTAAATGGGCATGATACTGCTATCTCATAGCTAGAGAAGAGAGCAAAGGGAACTAGACATTGAATTTAGAAACTGGGAAGCATAAACCTGCTTGCTAGCCAGGAACCTGCAGCTTTACTCTCCAAGGGGATTAACACTCCCACACCCACCCCCACACCCTGCTCTGGTGGGCCTAGGGGTAGGCAGGCACATGTGCAATAGGAGTCAAAATGGTACAGGGGAAGGTACTAGATCAGAGATGCCTGTCAGTGTAGTCTGGGGCTGGAAGGGATTGGTTGGGAGGTGGCCCCACCCAAAGTGCGCAAAAGTTTGGGAAGTTGAATAATCATTTTGAGAAAGCACCAGGTATGTCCATACTCAAGTTAATATAGTCTCAGGGGAGCAAAGAAGTTCTCTCTCTCCCTGCCTCCAACCTGGTGATATATTCCCAAGTTCATTCACATGATCTATCGCCCAGGAGCGTGCAACCGTAAGGGTCTAGCAGCTACAGAGACTGCAGCAGATGTCATGGGCTCCAAAAGGACTAAGCCCTCTCTCTTCCTTTCTCTCTCTCTTTCCCTACCCCCAAGATTTTATTTTTTTGATTTTTAGAGAGGGGAAAAGGAGTGAGAAAAAGAGGGAGAGAAATATCCATATGGGAGAGAAACATCTATCCATTGCCTCTTGTACACAACCCTACCAAGGATCAAACACACAACCCACGCATGTGCCCTGACCAGGAATGGAACTGGACACCTTTTGCTTTGTCGGACAATGCCCAGCCAACTGAGCCACACCAACCACGGCTAAGCTCTCGTTCTTGCCCAGGCAACCAGCATTTGCCCCATATGTTTGCACATCCTCTCTCTGTGTCCATGTGGTCCTTAGCAGCCATGTAGCCCATGCCTGTGCAACTCCACATGCAGGTTCCAGGAAGATGGAGCCTGAAATGGACCTCAATACACACTAGAAATACACTCTAGCTAAGGTAGCCAGATGGTACACTGGACTGTACATTGATACGGAGCATAAACGCTAGGAGGTGGTCTTCATCCTGGCCCTACTGAAGACAAGACTGGACTTTTTCCGTGGTGAGACGGACAAAGATGGGACATTGGGAAGCCAGGAGGGAAATGCCCTTAATTTTACATCATCAATAAACCATACCACAGGGCCACATTTTCCCATGAGGGTCTCAGGTAATTCTTTTCTTTTAGATACCACAAGATCCCCACTTCCACCAGTAACAGATGGCATTTCACCTGTAATAATAGGACTCTAAGGATTGTAGGAGGTAATGCAAGTAAAGGATTTGGTTCAGCTCCTGGCAAATAATAAGCACTGTATAAGTTTTAGCCATTATTATTAGTGACCTCAAGTTAGAACTTCCCACTACTGATATACATTTATCAAGCTGAATTTTGTATGCCTGTTTCCCCAACAAGGTTGTGACCTTAAATTTCAGAGACTTATTCATACCTCTATCCCCAGAACTGAGCATGATGCTATGCACAGAATGAACAGCTAACAAAAGTTTTGTTGAGTGAAACTGAATCATGCATTTAGAAAATAAAAGTATTTTTAAAAGAACATAATTTAAAAATAACACTTTAAGGAAAGTAAGATAAAATAAAAGTGTACAACATGTTATCAGATGTCCTAGACTGGCTGTGACAGTTTCACACTCATTTTCACATTTTCACTTTGGTTCTCACAGTAAATTTATGTGCACATGTTATTATCCTGAGTTCATAAATAAGAGAACGGACTCAGAGGGACTCCATTTTGGCATCCTAAAATCACAGAGCAGATTGCAGAACCCAAATCAGCATCACTTTATCCTCTCTTAGGCCTCCCTTACCCACCCCCCATTCCAATCCCTCAAAAAGGAATAGCTAAGCCACTCTTTACAACTCAGGTGTAAGATTTTAAGCTTCCACAGGTGATCCCTCACCCAGCACCCAACAAAATCACGCACTAGAATGGAGCCCTTCTCCAAGACGCCATTCCCACTGATGACCGCAGCCCCAGCTTCTCCACATGCTGTGGAGGAACCACCCATGTGCTGTATGTGCTGCCCTCAGCATTCAGAGGAGACATCCGTGGCTGCAAGTGCTTGGGGCTCCTCCAGATTTTCCTGTGCTTTTGTGCAGCTGAGAAGATGAAGCAAGGATATCAAAAGCCGCAAACAGTCCCTATCTCTGGAGACAGGCATTTACTTGAAGGAAGAATGAACCAATGGCTTCCCAGAGCATTGTTCAGCCACATTAGAGAAAGGATTAAGCAGATACCTTCAGCTATTCTAACAGATTTGCTGTAAGCCTTGAATATGCCTCTCACACTCACTCAGATAATCACATTAGTTTTGTCATTAAAAGCTCCCTTTTGTAGAAAGCACCTAAACCGCTTAAACCACCCAGAGAGGTCGCATACATTATCAAACAGCATGACAAACAAAAGAATTTTCTGATCCACATCCCAGTTTTCCTTACTCTTCAAAAAGTTTGGGGAATCGAAGTAGAAATAAGTTTGCAAATGGACGGCAGTTCTCTCCCTTTTTCCTCAGCGTCTGGAACTGGGAAGACTGAAAAACTCCTTCAGCATCAGGGCCAGCAGAAAACAAAAGACAGAGATGACAGCACGGCAAGGAGAGGGCAGAAAGAAGTGGGCTTGCCTCTCTGCCACAGGAAGTTGCGTTTGGATCCAAGGAAGAGTAGAAAAGCTCAGGATCTGGGATCCAACAACTGCTGCTAGCTACATCAGTGGCCATGGCTGGCGGTGAGAGAGGTACTTTGTTTCTCTTGGCCTCATGGTCCACCTTTGTAATATGGAGGTATTGTAATTATTACGTGTCTTGCCTCCCTCCCTGGGTTGTTGAGGGGCTCAAATGAGAAAAGGCAGACAGCAGAGTGCTGAGGTCTATAAAGTATGGTCTAAGCATTAGAGAGGAGGTTTCCTTTGCCTCTTTTTATGACCCCTAAATGAGAGGAGCTATGTCTGTTTTTTCACAGTAACATGATTGGTGCCTAACCCCGGGTTCATATTAGATGAATTAATAATTTTTGTTTTTATGAGTAGTGCTTTTATTGCTTTTCTCACTAAGACCCACCCACCCTGCAAACTCTCATCCTTCAAGTCTTAAATGTTACTTCTCCTTGAAAGCCTTCCTCCGACCTTCAGGAGGAATTCATCACTTCCCCTTCATGTTAACAGCATCCTGAAGGCACAGATTCCTAGCCCAAAGCATTTAATCTGACATTCTGAATGTTCCTACTCATTAAAAATTACCTTCTGATTAAGAACTGAGCTTTGCTTTATTATTACTATTATTCATTATTATTATTTACAATGTGCCTGTATAGAGTTACCATTCAATAAATATTTGAATGAATGACTGATAAGTGAACAAACAATCTAAAGAATTGGGGTTATTTGGCCCAGGGGAGAGAAATTTCAGGAGTCAATTGAGAACCCATCTCCAAAACACAGGTTGTTCAATTTTAGAGAAGAGGGTATCTGTACTACAATGTTTAGACTGTACATTCTAAACATTGCACTGTTGTGTTTTTAGGATGTAAGGTTATTGGATGAATTGAATTAACAATGAATTTTTCATCTCCTTTGCAAGATAAAACTTGAAAAAAGGGCCTTAGGTCATGATAGAGATTTGGATTAAACATCAACACTATTGCTATTTTGGGCCACATAATACATTGTTGTGGGAGTTTGCCCTTCATATTGTAAGATGGTTAACAGAATCTCCGGTGTCCACTCCTTAGACGCCAGCAGCAGCTCCCCGCTTACCCAGAGTTGTGACAAATAATAACATCTCCTGACATTGCCAAATGTCCCCTGCAGGGAAAAAGTGCTGCCAGCTGAAAACCACTGGCTTAGACTTGAAGAGTAAACTCCTACAGGTGAGAGTTTTGTGACATCAGAAAAGGAGACAAGAGATGGTGGAAATCTGCCCCTGAGTTCCTTAAATACAAACTGGATGGATACTTTACTAGTTTACATTGTGCCGTCCATTCTGAAGGTAGGTAGACTGACCCAATGAACT
>VMDR010034855.1:0-10942 GCA_007922815.1 Macrotus californicus | reverse complement strand
AGGTGGAAAACGTACAGGGAATAAGAAGCATAAATGGTAGGTAGAAGATAGACAGGGGAGGTTAAGAATAGTATAGGAAATGTAGAAACCAAAGAACTCATATATATGAGCCATGGACATGAATAAAGAGGGGGAGTGGGGGGAAGGGGTGTGCAGGGTGGGGAGGGGGGAGGAGATGGGACAACTGTAATAGCATAATCAATAAAATATATTTTAAAAAAGTTAAAAATAAAAGTATCATATGATCTAGCAATTCCACTTCTGGGTATTTATTCAAAGAAAATGAAAGCATTGACTTAAAAAATGTATGCAGCCCATGTTCATTACAGCTCTGTTTATAATAGCCACAATATGGAAACAACCTGAGTGTCCATCGATGGATAAGAAAATGTGGTGCTCGTGCACACACACACACACAGAATGGAGTATTAGCCATAAAAAGAAATCTTGCCCTTTGCAACAACATGAATGGATCTTTGGGGCATTATGCTAAGTGAAAAAGGTCAGACAGAAAAGATAAATACCATATGATCTCACATACATGTTAAACCTAAAACAAAATAAAACAATAAAATGAGTCAATGGTTGCCAGAAGAGGTTGTAGAGGTGGGCAAAATGTACAAATGGGGTTAAAAGATACAAACTTTCAATTCTAAAGTAACTTATGGTGATGTAATGTACAGTATGGTGACTATGATTAATAACGCTCTGTTGCATATTTGACACTTGCTAAGAAAGTAGATCTTAAAAGTTCTCATCACAGGGGGCTAGTGGGCGGGAAGGGGGGTAGGGGGAAAAAAAGTTCTCATCACAGGAAAAACTGTAGAACTATAAATGGTGGTGACATATGTTAACTAGACTTGTGGTCATTTTGCAGTGTATTCAAATACTGAATCATTTTATTATATAACTGAAATTAATATATAATATGGCAATTATACTTCAATTAAAGTAACAGAATTTTAGGAAGCAGTATTTGGAGACAGAATGCAGGTGCCTGCCCTCCCTTGATAATTTCTTCCCAAATATTTGCTTTGTCAAAGATCAACAGATTTAAGAGTTAAGCAGAATCATCTTTATGAACCTAGACACAATGTTTTCCTATATGTGAAGGCAAACAGGATTGATGGTTTTCCACAGAGATTAACAGCGTCCTCCCAATTCTCACCTGTGTTTTTAAGTTGCACAGAATGGAAATTAATACTTTGCACGAGACAAGAAATCATCAGAGCAAACCATAGTTGGACAGAGTAGTGGGAAAAGAATGGCCTGTAGAAGATGAGAATGTGAAAGATGGGGGTGTATTTTAAACACACAAAAACATATGTCTGCCTTCAGTGATCAACCAAAAATAAACACAGTAATGACCTTCACAATTAGGGATCAACTACCTTCACAAATAGCTATTCAGGAACAAAGAGTTAAGAAAACATGATTATCCCCCTACAATATTGCCCCGAGGAACAATGAGAGAGTAATTTATACTGCTAAAATGGGAACGAGAAAAAAATTCCTAAATTTAGAATAATGTACAAGCTATATTTAGAATCATTCAGAGTACTCAAGAGGATTAGATTCCCTGATGGGTTTAAATGACCAGAAATAATCTGTTTCTCCCTAAGGCTATTGAAGTATTGTCCAGAATGTTACTCACTGCACATTTAATTTTGTAATTATGTATTAATTGTGAATTTGAGTGGGCGGACGAAATAGCCATGCAGGAAGAGCATGTGCACCGTGTAGACTTATACTGAAGGGAATGTATTTCGACTAGTACCAGCAACTGAACACAGATGGAAGAAGGGGTATGAGAAAAAGCATTTGCATTTCAGTCAAGAGGTATTGGGTTGGCCAAAAATCTGTTGTTTTTTTTGTGAAATAAAAGACACATTTTTTTATTTTCACCAATAACTTGATTGATTTGGATATTTTGACTATCTCTCCTGTGGTATTATGTTGATTGTTTTCAATTAATGTCTCAATTTGATCGCTGTCAACTTCAGCTGGTCTACCCGACCATGGAGCATCATCCAGTGAGAAATCTCCAGCACGACGAAACTTCACAAACCAATTTTGACACATTCGATCAGTCACAGCACCTTCTCCATACACTGCACAAATTCTTTTTTTGCATTTCAACTGTGTTTTCACTTTTCTTGAGATAATAAAGCATAAAATGCCAAAAATGTATTTTTTTCTACCTTCAATATTAAAATGGCTACACAAAAATTCACCAATTTTAATGTCTTTTTAATGCACACTGATAAGACAGCTATCACAATACAATCCACCAGTATTGTTCTGAATGAAGTTAAAGACAACTGGGCACTACTAGAGCCATCTTATGGAAAAAAACAAACATTTTGGCCAACCCAATAAATGTCATTTAAAATGATTCTGTGCCTTGAAATCACAAAAGGATATATTAGCATTGTTATTGTATTCATACATGGCATTTGAAAATTTTAACAGCAAAGAGAAAGAAAGCAGGTCTGGCTGTCCTACCCTTTGCAGAGATCAGACAGAGCCTCAGATCTCTAAGTGAGGCTAGGGGAGCAGGCTGGTACACATTTCAGGAAGGTGCATCAATACCCAGAAAATACTAGAAAAGTACAACATTCTAATTTCCCCAAGAGAACACCTTCCTGAGTAGCAAAGGGCTGGTGAGGCCAATAAAATTTAACTGACTGGGAGTCAGACAGATTCCCAGAGGACATGTCAAAGTTCAAAGGATGTTATATAAGGAAGACAGTAAGGCAACCATAATGAACCTGTGCCACCTGGAAAGCCCCTAAATGGTGTACCATCAGGCTCAAGAGGAAGGGACCCAGAATCCTGAGTCTTCTTTTCATTCTTCGCTTTCAGTGAGTAGGCACCACACAAAATTCTCAAGAGGATCTTAGGAGTACATTCAGATCCATTTTATCGTAGAGAGCAGGGTTTTAGGAAGCGGCTGCCAGAAAACGCTGATCAATACTGAACTGCAAAACCAATTACGTGTGCTGGGCAGGTCAGGGAAAACTCAGGGCCGCTCACCTCTCCTTTCAGAGCCCTTCCTCTGAGACTCCTTGACCCATAGCAGCTGGTGACAGATTTGAGAGCTAAGTCAGATACCAGTGAAAGATGCTTCATTTTATCTCTCAGATAATTTATATCATTTTCCTTTCAGTTTTCCAGCAAATGATTAACATAAATTCCAATCATGAGAACTTTGGGTTTGCTTCCTCTACACAATGACACAATTTTAAATTGTCACAATGATATTCTTTTAAAATATGTTTTGTTTTTGTGAAAGAATTTCGATCTAAAATGGAACTGGAGGGTAGAAAATGGAAAGTCTCATACACATGCCCTGGGGAAAACAAAACATAAGGACTGAGAGACTGATTTCCCATAAATGCCTGATTTACAGAACACTGATAATATTGAAATTTTCTTAAATGCCAGGGGTTGCCTCATATCAGTCTTAGAAAGTTATGTCTATGGTTTCCAGATGGATGAACAAGAAATGACACATGTCAGGTTGGTCTTACAAAATGAACTAAATTGAACTTTGTATGGCTGGCCTGTTTTTGTCTCCTCTGGAGACTTTCAAAGCTCATCTCCGTTTGTTTTTAACAGACTAACCGAACTTTCCTGCTTTACATTCCCTGCTCACAAACACAGCAGACCCCGGACCCTCTGCAGACTCGTCTGTAGCTTGCTACAGTTTGCATGTCCTGAATGGCAATTCCTCTGCTATTCCAGAATAAACTAATTTTTTCAGCTTGCCTCAGTTTACCTCTTTATTTAGGTGGGCAGTTTTTAGGTTTCAAGTAATCCCAGCCTGTGTCAAAGAGGCTTTAAATACCTGTGTTACAACTTATTAGCAATTCTTGGAACCTTAAAATAACTGAAAGTTACTTAAAAGCCAAGCAGTTTGAAATAAAAGCATTATTATTTATGCACCACTATTCAACTCTCCATAAGGTTACTCATTGACCTCATTTATTTCATTGAGGAGTGAATGACACATACCTAATTAGATGCAATGAGCCTGATGGAAATACATGTAAAAAGATTTTCTGCAATAGAAACCCCCCCAAAGGCCAATACGTAAGGTGAGGAGAGACGAGCCTAGAACCAGGGGTCTGCTATACAAGGCCACTTCGCCACCCGGACAGCTGAATACCTGAAATGTGTCCCAGTGCGACTGAGGAGCTAAATTTTAAATTTTATTTCATTTTAATTAATTTTAATTTCAGTAGCCACATGTGGCTAGTGGTTATTGTATTGGATAGCACAGGTGTCAATAAACTTATATTTGATAGAAAAGGAAAACAAAGGGATACAAATGAGTAGAGTTCAAAGTAGGACAATGTCCTGATTAAGTCAGGTCATCAAAGGAACACACATGGGAGGCATGGGCTTACTGAGAACAGATAGTCACCACTTGGAAACAATGGAAAAATCTGTAGATATAAATGACATTTTACTGTGCTGTACGTAGAGTGTGCTTTGACAATCCACTCAGGTTAATTGAAACTTTACTGAGATAGACTAACTACATAATCCCAATTACAGTTGACTTCAATTAGATTACACAGTTACCTTTCTTCAGATAATGTGATCTTGTCTTTCCACTGTATAAAAGACATACACAGTAGCTAGTGGGGATCGCTTAACTTTGGTGAATCAGTTTTGGGCTCTACTCTATAAAACCATCTACACAGTTTAACGTAATAGACTTTATGCATTTTTTATACAACAGAAACAGCAAGCTGGTCTCCTGGAGCAGTTTCCCTCCCCCATACACATCTGCACTAATTCTTTGCCTGTGGCTAGTGAGCCAGAACAAGTCCTCAAGAGGAAAAAGTGACCTTCCCGGGTCCCTGGGTAACTAGGTCAGTACATCTTTCCTGAGCCAGGGGACTGAAGATGAATACACTTTAAACCGATTTCTGTGTTTCAAAATATTTGAAATATTTGCTATGAAACACTTTTCTTTTGCCAATATTGTGTTCTTCAGGGGTATTAAGACTAAAAGAGAACTTACTTGACAAAGACATCCTCAACTTCCACTATTATGCTCCACTGGATTTAGTTAAGTTTTCCAAAGTGGTACAGTATTTTAACAGAACAGTTTCTCACCAAATTTTTCATTATCCATTTAATATTCATCGAATACTAATATAAGCCAGTTACCTACAGATACTGGTGGTACGATAGTCAAAAAAGTCACTTTGCCTGCCCTCAAAGTGTACACAATCTAATATAGAAAAGAACACATAACAGAAGTTCAATAAAAGATGTCACTAGAGTATTGTGGGAACATGTAGGAAGAACACTTAGCGGGTGAGGCAACCAGAAAATTATCACAGAGAACATAATAGCTGATGAGCCAGGTGCGTGGGGAGGGCATTCCTGCATGAGATGACACCAGTAACAGGCAGTGGTATGCATGAGGATGAATAATTCATTTTTAAACAATTAAATATTAGGTATCTTGGCAAGTCGAGGCCAAGCTATCTGGTAGGCAACTGGATACATAATTTGAAGCTGAGAGCAAAGCATGAGTTGATACACAGCTTTTGGTGTATTCTGCAGTTGAAGTCCTAAAAGTAGGCTCTTTGAGCAGCTTACAGAACAAGAGGATTAAAGGGACAAGGGCAGGATGCTAGGAGACTCTCCGCATGGAAGGGCGTGAGTACAGAGAGAAAGCCCAGGACGCTGGCGGGAGAATTATCAGAGGAGCACAAGGTAACAGGAGAGTGTTATCATGAAAGCCAGGAGAGTGGATGTTTCAAAGCTCTAATTATCAACAGATTCAAATATACCCAAGAAACCTAGTAAGAAAAAGAGCAGAAATCATCTTCAGGTTGGCAATAAGTGGAATCACTGAGAGACTTAACCTGACCAGTTTCAACAGAGTGGTGGGGTGAAGCATTTATAATGAACTGAGTCATGATTGGTAGATAAGAAGTGAAGACAGAAAATGGACGGACGTACTTCCAAAATTTCAAAGGAGAAGTGACTCTTCAGAATGTTGATGCTCAGGGGCAGCACTGTCCACATACAAAGGCAGTTACACCATCATGAACTAGCTCCAGGGCAGTGGTGGATCTCATGGCCAAGCTTCCTTAAATTCATAATTATAGACCAAGATCCAAAGAATCTTTATAGCCAACAATCCTGAATATTCGTGAGGAATAAAGAAGACAATAGATGTAAAGATTCTAACAAGAAATTGCCATACAAATGTTACTATGGTCGTTATTACTACAACTTGTTGTTAGATTTTGGTATCAGCCCAGTTTCTGTGAGAGTTGAAAAACAAATCGAAAAGTCCGCTCAATGGAGTTCATGGAGAGGAAACATCAGTAGTTAACTTTTGCATTATGCATATAATTTAGACTCCAGAGATCCAATGGATAACCACAGTGAACCACAATTGCCCCCTTAGACAGCTCAGTGTGAACTTCCTCATAGGAAAAAAAAAACATTCCAAAGTCCCATGTAATTGGATGTGATAATAATGGGAGTATTGGCTGCTTGCTTCTCATTTCAGTTGGATAATTTGAATAAACTCTTTATGCAAATTGTAACTGCTGTCATTTTGATAACACTCCAACTTGAAACTTTGGATTGTTGGGTGCAGACCCTTGCCAGTTCTGAACGAATGGAGTTGGCTAGCGAAGGGTTTGAAGAGTGCTCTTCCCATTCTGTGAAGTCTCTGACACGGATAAGCTTTCCCTTATTTCTACTATATTCAGAATTAAACAGGAGTTTATCAAACATGTTGGAGCTTTCCTCTTTCATCCTCAGAATTCTTAAATTCAGTTTAATCTTTCCTCTTTCCTCTGATTCTTTCGCTTTATCAAAGAAAAACCCTTCACCCTGCCATCCAATATACATAAATAATTCTCTTTGTACCTTTTTGACTCCTGGCACCAAGTGTTCTATCTTTAAAATTTTATTCCTTCATTAAGCCACTAAGATTGAGCACTTACTGTATGTCTGGCTTTATTCAGGGGATGTAAGAGTGAACAAGACAGAATTTCTGCTTTCAAGGTGTACGTAAGGAAAAATAGTTGAAAACATATCACGGTTCAATGAGTTAAGTGCTAGAATAGGCACATGCAGGAGCGTGATTAATCTTCCAAAGGGTGGGAGGGAAGCCAGGTGAAGTTTCACAGAGGAACTACTTTTAAATCAGAGTCCTAAAAGATTTGGGTATTTAGACAAGAAGAGGATGAATTTTTTAATCTCTAATCAGTACATTTCTTGAGGTCAGTGAGTCTGCTTTCCTCAACTTTGTTTCTTGTAAAGTAACTGTTATAGACAGAGTGTTTGCATTCCCCTCAAAATTCATGTTTGGAAAGCTAATCCCCAAGGTGATTGGGGAGAGGGCCTTGGGGCGGTAATTAGGTCCTGAGGGTGGAGCCCTCATGAGTGGGATTAGTGCCTTTATAAGAGGTCCCAGAGAGCTCCCTCACTTCTTCCACCATGTGGGCACACAGGGCTATCTACAAACCAGGAAGTAGGCTCTATGCAGACACCACATATACAGGCACCTTGATCTTGGACTTCCCAGCCTCTAGAACTGTGAGTAATGTTTTAGTGTTTAAGCCACTCTATATTTTTGTTATAGCAACCCAAACAGACTAACAAGGTTCCCATTATAGTGAAATAAACACGAGAACCCCCAAAATACGTGTTTAATTAAATCCAAATGCTGTTAAGTTTCCTTTTTAATTCTGCCTTCACATTTTGTTCTTGAAATAATACAATCTGCAGGGTGTGTGTTCCTGTTACATTGGCTTAAAAGGTTCTGCAAATATTGTATCTTTTTAAATTTTTGTTCTACTATTTATGCTTCTCAGTTTCTCTGTTCATGGTTTGAATTCTGATGGTATTCATCTGCTTTATAAATTGTCAGATCAGTGGCTAATTCAACCTGGTCTTATGAAGGTTGTTCCCTTCCATCCTTTTCAGAAAATCTCTACAAATTTCAAAATCAAGAATTCTCTAACTTAGGTTAACTGGAGCTGTCAGCCATCAGATATGAGGTTGGCATCTCTTATAATGCTAATCTTCTCCTATGTCCTATTTAGCTCTCAAGATTTATGCATATGTATGTAGCTGCTTTCTCCACAGCTCCAAATCTGTTACAGGGCATGACTATTCTGATGTCTTAAAAAAGGAAAAATAAAGATAACATTTTTAAGAATCAGAATGCTTGGGGTTCCCAGAATGTATGAAGAAAGTCCCCAAGTAAAGGAAATCACAGTCCTGATCAATCTAGCTGCCTTTCTGTTAAAACAAGTGAAAAATAAATGAAATCAAAACAGTAACAGCCAATCCCAGCACTATAGGTAGCATGAGTTTTTGAGAAGAAAAGGTGTTTAGAGCTCCTCCACAGTATAGACTGAAGCATTTCCCTTGCTACCCTTACTATAGCAAGAGTCCTTTCTCAAATAAGCACTAAAGAAATTCTCTTTGGTTTAAGTCAAAAGCTGTTATTTGCCAAGACTAATGTTTGCCATTTTTTTTTTTTAACTCAGTGACACAGCTCAAAGCCATTGCTCAAAGAAAGCCCCATTTTTTGATGTGCTGCATGCCATACTTGTTACTCTGCTCCTCCTGTTTCTTCTCAGCAAAACCCAGCCTGAGTTGTTCAGAGTTGTTCTTTGCTGTACTACTATTAAGAGGTCTTTTATCTCATCATACTAAAGCCAAAAGGTGTATCAACTAAACACTCCAAAAGTCAACCTGTGTGACCTTGAGCGAATCACCTAACTTGCCAATTTTTTAAATGTAAAGCCTTTAAAAAATAAAGAGGTTGCTATTACATTATTTTTCAAGTCCATTTAGACTCTGTCTATGATAATGAGGGTTTTTCTGGGGAGCGGGGGAGACTTACAAAGTGGACCCCACCATAATACCATAGTATTTACATTCAAACTGAAAACATATAAAACCTTACTTCTAACCACTTATATGGCTGCACATCTGGAACCCATACCAGATGTCTTATATGACTTTTGAGCACTATGGATGGTATGACTGAGGAACGAATACCAGTGCAGTGTGAGCATGTGTGTATGCACATGTGTGTCCTGTGGTGCATGCTTCAGATGACTTCAGGATGCTATGAGAGTTGTTATGATACTTGATCTAGACTTGGAGTTCAGAATTTAAGAGATAAGCAATCAATTAGGGGCATGGGGGCAAACAAATCAGGTCAAATAAAACTTCAGATGGGGGCGGGGGGAACATTGAGGCAGGAAAGGCTGGTTGATGTCATTTTCCTGAGAACAATGAGAGCCCATAGACGGGTTTTTGATAATGAAGTGATGTGATCACATTTTCATTTTCCTAAAGATTACTTTGGTTTCTCTGTAAAGAATGGGCTGAAGAAGAGCAAGAAAAACTTTTGGAGCCCTGCTCATTAATAATTCATAGCAAAATTTTTCCTTTATGTTCCCTTTCAATTTTTACTCAGGGTTGGCAGTTGCCCCAAAGTTCTCTCCTATCTCTTCAGAAAACTGTCTCAAAATACTCTCACTGTGTCTTTAATCTTTTCTTTCTCTGTATATATTATCTTTTTTATGCCATAAGTAGCTCTCTTCCTTTCTCATGAAATCACAATGCTTCCTCCAACTTGCTAATAGAGCAAAGTAGGGCATTAAAAATGTGTGGGCCCACAGGGCGCTGTGCTCAGAAGAGCCCGCTGCTTTGTTTCATGCTCTGTTGTCGCCATCTCGAAATACTTATTTTCACAGAAGAGGGCCTATATTTGCATTTGGCATTGGGATCCCAAAATTACTCAGCCACTTACAGAGCAACGATGCATTATTTTGGTTGTACATGACAGGTGAGCAACACTCAGTTTGTTCTGTACTCTCCCTATGTGTCACCACCCTCGTCTTCATTCTCAGCACCACTATGACCATCCTAGTACCACGGTCTTTTCCTGAGGTTACAGAAATAACTAATATTAGGCAAAATAGACTTTCAAAAGTTACTAGTGATAAAGAGGGGTATTTTACAATGATAAAAGAATGAATCCACTAAGAAGACATACCAAGTAAACAATATATGTACCTAACAGCAGTCTCAAAATAGATGAAACAAAACTGTCAGAACTGAAGGCAAACGTCAACAATTCAACAATAGTACTCGAAGACTTCAATACCCTTCTTTCAACAATGGCTATAAAGACTAGGCAAATGATCAACAAGATTATAAAAGCCTTAACACCATAAACCAACTAGGCCTAGTACACGTTTACAAACCACCCCACCATCAATGGCAGAATACACATTACTCTGAGGTACACATGAAATACTGTCCAGGAAAGACCCTGATCTAGGTCAGAAGACAAGGAGTGGAAATAAACTGGAAAGGACTGAAATTATATGAAGCTCGTTGTCTGGCCACAATGGAGTAAAACTAGAAATCGTTAACAGAAAGAAATTTGGGAAATTCACAAATATGTGGCAATTAAACAACACAGTTCTAAATAACCAATGGGTCAAAGAAGAAATGATAACGAAAATTAGAAGTTACTTTGAGGTGAATGAAAATACAACATACAAAAACTTATGCGATGTGAATAAAGTAGTGCTTAAAAGGAAGTTTATAGTTGTAAATGCCTACATATAAAGAGAACAGACACCTTCAAACAAATGGCTTAACTTTTCATCTTAAGACGCTGGAAAATAAGAGCAAACTAAATTTAATGTAAGCAAACTGAAGAAAATAATATATATGGGAATAGGAATCAATGAACTAGGGAATAGAAAACAATAGAGAAAAATCAATGAAATCAAAGCTTGTTCTTTGAAAAGATCGAGATACAAACTTTTGGGAGAACACTCAAATGACTAGACTTACAGAGGGTGCATCACTACTGACATTCCAAAAAAAAAGATTACGAAGGAATATTATGAATAATTGT
>VMDR010034854.1:0-10941 GCA_007922815.1 Macrotus californicus | reverse complement strand
CCCTTTATTCCCCTCTGCCCTGTGCACCCCCTCCCACCCACATTCCCCCTCTTTAGTTCATGTCCATGGGTCATATATATAAGTTCTTTGGCTTTTACATTTCTTATACTATTCTTAACCTCCCCCTGTCTATTTTCTGCTTACCATTTATGCTTCTTATTCCCTGTACCTTTTCCCCCTCTCTCCCCACCCATTCCCCTGATGATAACCCTCCGTGTGATCTCCATTTCTGTGATTCTGTTCCTGTTCTAGTTGTTTGCTTAGTTTGTTTTTGTTTTAGGTTTGGTTGTTAATAACTGTGAGTTTGTTGTCATTTTACTGTTCACATTTTTTATCTTCTTTTTCTTAGATAAGTCCCTTTAACATTTCATATAATAAGGGCTTGGTGATGATGAACTCCTTTAACTTCACCTTATCTGGGAAGCACTTTATCTGCCCTTCCATTCTAAATGATAGCTTTGCTAGATAGAGTAATCTTGGATGTAAGTCCTTGCCCTGCATGACTTGGAATACTTCTTTCTAGCCCCTTCTTGCCTACAAGGTTTCTTTTGAGAAATCAGCTGACAGTCTTATGGGCACTCCTTTGTAGGTAACTGTCTCCTTTTCTCTTGCTGCTTTTAAGATTCTCTCTTTATCCTTCATCTTGGCTAACGTAATTATAATGTGCCTTGGTGTGTTCCTCCTTGGGCCCAACTTCTTTGGGACTCTCTGAGCTTCCTGGACTCCCTGGAAGTCTATTTCCTTTGCCATATTGGGGAAGTTCTCCTTCATTATTTGCTCATATAAGTTTTCAATTTCTTTCTCTTCCTCCTCTTCTTCTGGCACCCCTATGATTTGCATGTTGGAATGTTTAAAGACATCCTGGAGGTTCCTAAGCCTCTCCTTGTCTTTTTGAATTCTTGTTTCTTCATTGTGTTCTGGTTGAATGTTTCTTTCTTCCTTCTGGTCCACACCATTGATGTGAGTCCTGGTTTCCTTTCCATCACTGTTGGTTCCTTGTACATTTTCCTTTATTTCACGTAGCATAGCTTTCATTAGTTCACCTAATTTGTGACCAAATTCAACCAATTCTGTGAGCATCCTGAATTACCAGTGTTTTGAACTGTGCATCTGATAGGTTGGCTATCTCTTCGTCACTTAGTTGTATTTTTTCTGGAGCTTTGATTTGTTCTTTCATTTGGGACATATTTTTTTTTTATTTATTTATTTTTATTTTTTTTTGGTCTCAGCGCACCTGTTACGTAGTAAGGGAAAGAGCCTTGGGTATTCACCAGGGTGGGACAACCCACGTCGCCGCGTTGTGACGTTGTTTGTGGGACAGGGGTCTGAGAGGGAACAGTGGTGCTTACTAAGCTCTCTCCCAGTTTTCAGTCACTTCCCCTGCTACCCACAATCAAATTGGGCCCTTCTGGTGCTGATTCCCAGGTAGGTGGGTTTGTGTACATTGTAGACTCTGTGGGTCTCTCCAACGATCTCTCCTGTGAGGCTGGGAGTTTCTCCCGCTGCCACCTCAACCCCCACAGGTGTTTTCAATCAGAGGTTTGAGGATTTATATCCCTGCTGGGACCCTGGGTTGGGCGGTCTGTCTCGCTCCCCAGTTATTCCTCTCAGTTTATCTGCACATGGGTGTGGGACTGCCCTGTCCACCAGCCACCACCTCACCTGGTCTGCCAGCCGCCACCTTGCCGCGAGTCCTCCCTGCCTGGTTGCCCATCTCCACCCCTCCTACCAGTCTGGTGAGTGTTTCTTCTTTAACTCCTTGGTTGTCAGACTTCCATACAGTTCTATTTTCTGTCAGTTCTGGTTGTTTGTTTTTAAATTTGTTGTTGTCCTTCTTTTGGTTGTGTGAGGAGGCAGAGTATATCTACCTACACCTCCATCTTGGCCGGAAGTCTCTCATTTTTAAAACAGAAAAGAAAAACCAGATCCTGAGCTCTGGTTCTCATGTCAATAAGAAAGTCTCATATGAATCTTTATAAATCAAGAGAATCATCAGATCCTAGATAGTAAGTCATACCTGGGGCTCAACCAAAGTAATATAATCACCTGAAGGTATTTAGAGGGTTTTCCCAGATGTTTCAGTGTTTGTAAATTTAAAGTGATTTCTTTGCACGCTACTATTAAAAGTTAGAGAGAATGACCACATATTTACACACACTTCGTAGAAAGTTAAACCTGCCTACACATTTTTGTCAGACTTGCTGGGATCACACAGGGTCAGTCCCTCTGGAAGATGAAAGACTGGATCCCATGATATCTGGAGTGCCTCAGAAGTGTCACAACCCTGGTCAGCTTGAACCACTGCCTTTTCCCTCATCTCCACACCCAGCCAGCCCCCAAGTCCTATTGCTCCCCAACCCTGAATACCTCCAGAACCCATCCTCCCCTCCAAGTTCACGTCTGCAGCCTTGGTCCAGGTGATGGTCATCTCTCAGCATCTCCCTGATCCTACTTTATCTGTGCCATCCAGTCTTCTCATGGACTCAGCCCTGATCATATCACTTCTCAGCATAATGCCCTTCCAAAATAAAGTCCTGATTCCTTGGAATGACCTAGAAGACCCTTCAGAATCAGCCTCATATTTCACACTGCATACTTTCACCAACTCCACCCCCCCAACCCTCACTCGGCTAGGGTACCCAGCACTCCATCATACTTAACTCCTGAATTTTCCATGATCTCTCACTACTGGCTTTGGCACGTGGTCCCCCTGGCTGAAACACTTATCCCATCCTCCCCTTTACCTGAATAACCTCTACTCATCCTTCTGGCCACAGGTTGGATGTTACCAGCTCTGGAGAAATATTCCCAGTCTTGGCGAAGTTAGATGTTCCTTTTTTTTATTCTATCATGTCCCTATGATAAAATGGCCTATTTAATACCTCCCCCACTATTCCATAAATTCTTTCTGACCATGGACTGTGTCTTGGTATTCTTGACCACCCCAACTCTTGCCACACTGCTAGACACATGACAGACATTCAATAAATACTGATTCAACAGGAAGTGATAACATCACAGAGCTCCTGGTTTACCAAAGGTACAATCTCTAGCCGTCCTCATTCCCCTTGACACAGACCTTTGGGGTTTGATCAATTCAATTACAGAACCACTTCAGATTTCTTCTTTCTTTTATCTCTTACACAAAGAACAAAATAAGGCAAGCTGATCCCTAGAGGTTTTATATTAAAATTCCTTTTTGGAAGAGAAAGGCCTCTAATCATCTGATATCCAAACATCTCTCTGTGTGTGGGAGACTGTACTTGCACTTCCCTAGGTATACATTTGGTCTGTCTGGTCATAAAAGAACCCTGAAACTACACAAACTCCATGGCTGTGATGTGTGGCACAAAATTTTCCAATGCTATTGGTCTCTTCCTTAATTTCACTGTGGTTTAGGAAAAAAATATTGATAGGCGCAGGACACTGGTTAATAAAATCCCAGTTTCCTGGCCTGACACCAGGTTCAGTCTTTGAAGACCAGAACAAATGTCCTCCACCTGAAACATAATAAAATCCAAGTGAGCTCTCCCTCTGCCTTCAGTGCTGCTTGCACTCTTCCCACCCTCCATGAATTTTGAAAAGAAAAAGAGGAAGGTTTCCTCCCTGCTGTTCATTCTTTTGCTTCTACTCCTCAGTTCCTCCATCATCATCCCACAAAGGGTTACACCTCTCAGCAAAGTCAGTCTTGAACTCCAGATCTGGAGACTGCAATCTTAGGGTGAGAATTTATACTACAGATTATTAATGATTATCATTTGTATTACTGTTCCTGCGGCCTTTAGAGGAAGGAAAGTAGATCTTTGCTCTACTAAGTGGAAGATTTAAAAGGATTTTTTTTACCCAAAATTATTTTGTGTTTTTAAGCAAACTAGACAAAGGAAACATATAATTTGTCTTTGTACTTTCACTGCTGTTCCCAGGGGACATTTTTTCTTTCCTTCCTTTCTTGTTTTACTTCCTTCTTTCCTCAATTCCTCTCTTTTATCCTACATACACTTAGTAGAACTTTGGGCTAATTAATAGGGAATTGGCTACATGTATTCCCCAAATAGGATAATCCCAATGCATTTTTAACAAACAGCGGCTTATGAAATAATTGCTGATTGTTTTTTCTGCATGTAGAACTTAAGCCACAGAATTATATCCCCAGCTATATGGGCAGCCAAAGCTGATAATTATCAAAGCAAATAATTAGATGTCTCTCCTCAGTCCATCCCCAGCTTATCGGCCTAATAGCTTCCTCCCAAAAAGGACGTGTGTTTCACTGGAAGGGGATGCTAAATGTACAAGGGCACTATTATTTGCCTGCTTTTCATATTATTTGCTACTCCTAAAAATGCATATTGTCATCTGAGCTCTGCATAATTAAAAAAGACCTTTAACTGAGCTTAAGTTCATTGGAAGTAGTCAGGCTCCTTTTACCTCCTCATCTTTCTGGGACTTCAGTCCCCTCCCACCATGTTCACTCTGCCTAGTGTGGGTAATTTTCCTTGATGAAGAGCCTGGACACAAAGAGACTTGCAGAGCTTCATGGGCCCTCCCGCATTTGCTTTCTGCTCTTGTCTTCTTTATCATTTTCCCACACTTTGGTCCATTCAGAACTTTGGCCTCCCCGGCACTTTCTAATATTTGGAGCCATTTTCACATCTGCCTTGTAGTATGACTTTTTTCCCATCTCCTACTCGTATTTCTTCCTTGTAACCGTACCTTCACATATCCTAAAAAACAGATTTTTTTTTCTTCAGTGGTAATCCTGCTTCTTCCAGATTTTCCTGTAGATATAACTAAGCCTATCTTGCCAAGAGGCCACATGATTAAACCTCGTGCCAAGTCACACAGGGGTGGGCAAAAGTAGGTTTATGGTTGCTTGTATTAATTATTGTATTATTTTCCATACAAATAACTGTAAGCCTCCTTTTGCCTTTCTCTGTATATCTGGTGTCCATAAGCTGATATTTTTTGGCAGCTGGCAGGAACACTGACTGGACGTATCCACAGAAATCACAATGCTTGTGGATGACTTGATGCTTCTCCCCCAGGTCGTGGATGTGATTCCAAGCAGGGGTTTCATTTGCACTTCCACATGAAGAAGGTATCTGGAGGCACACGGAGAGAAGCAGCAGGTATTTTCTGATATCTATATAATGTTTGACTTTTAAATCCTAGCTTTAAAAAAAGAAATATCCAGCTTTGATTGACCATGCTACCACTATTTGAAATATGTTCTAAAACTGTGGCTTAAAAATTTCCCCACAACATTGTTGGCTATGTAAGAGATATGGGTACTTTAAGAAAAATGTTTCTGGAAGACTGCCTCTGGGGCAGCTTCCGAGCTGGAGCCAAGGCTAATGCATTGCTAAGGGAATCTGTTTCCCTGGGATACTAATTAACTCCAAATAGTGCATATAAAGTAAGCTGGCAGCTACTGAAAGAAACAGTTTATGGGAGAGGAAAAACTAAAGAGGTTTATTAGAAGAAGGGTACTGTCTTCTAATTGGAGAAAAAAGGCAGCAAGGGCATAGGAGGAAGCTTTTTCTCTCCATCCCAGCATTCTATTTTTCTAGAAGCTTCCATCCTTTTTCCTTTCTCCCCTACGATGGATATAATTCCTTTGATAGCCAACTAGTGAAAGGGTCTCTCCCCCAGCAACCTGCTCTCTCTTCTCTCTTGAATACAGTTGTTCTCTGGACAGATGCTCCGCTAGCTGTGCGCCCAAACTTGCCCCAGCAGAAATATCCCCAGCTTCTCCCCCAGAGAGTCTGATTCAGTGGGTCTGGGGCAGGGCCTTGGAATCTGTATGTTTAACAAGTGTCCCCGGTGATCCTTCTGAGTTTGGGAAACACTGCCTCTCCCTGTGAGGATGTCACAGTCCCTGGGCCTGCAGTGGGACCTTTGCAGTCCTGACAGAGTACATCCAGGTCACAGGGGAAGGTGTTAGCAGTAGAAGCTGCAGCTGTCTCCCCTCCTTTTTCAGACAGTTCTGTTTGTTTCTCTGTTAAATGTTTTAAGCTTAGTTGTTAGCATAAAGAGCTGACTCTTTATTTCTAATGTGCAAATATGAGCATATGAATCAGTTATTTTAGGTAAACCTGAAATAAGCTCCCAATTTACTACTTTTAATCTGGACAACGCTGCCCAGCATCTCCTCTGGTGGCAGCATCCTAGTCTCAGGTCTTGTTAAGAACAGGACAACCTTTTCTGATGCTCTTAAACAAACCGAACCCTCCAATGAGAGTCACTGCTCCACAGCCACTGGCAGCAAAGAAAATGGCCAGAATAAACAAACCAGTTGAACCATCCACAGAATCTTCCATTCAACCCAGGTGTTTAAAAGGGTATACACAGAAATCTGTGATCTAAGTAAACTCTTTTTCTTTAAATTGTCACCTGTCCCAAAAAGGACTGCAGAGACATTTCCACTTAGGCCTAAATGCACATATATGTCATCCTGTAGCCCTCTGGAAAAATTAAAATATATTATTTGTGACTTTATTATACTGTAGTTTGAGGTTCAACCTAGGCATGATCTAGTTAAGACTGCAGAGTAAGGGTAGCCTGGGGCATTAATATCATCCACGCGCTGCTAAATGAAGTGGCCTATACTGTGTCCCCTATAAACAGCTTGTCAAAAGTAAATGACAATGATGTCACATCATGCTTGCCTCCTCCAAAATTTAGGAATACTTACAGCAAAACACAGAAAAGGAAAGAAACATAGAAAAGGCTGCTCTTAGAAAAGGAAAACATGCCTTATGCAGTATGAGGATGTCGCTACTCATGAAATTACAAATTACCTAGTGTCATGGTTCTGGATTCTATTTTTAAACCTGACCTTGAGTTTTTGTGTCAACTGTTCATTTCTACTTGACTATACAGAGCTTTTCATTTCTCTTGATCAGTTTCATACATTTGCTTACATCTTTTAGCAAAAAAAAGAATTTAAATCATTTGATGAAAACATTCTTGTAAGCCAGCCATCATTCAAGAGAGGTTTCTGGAAAGATTTGTCTACTAGTTCCCTAGAGGTGATACTTAAATGTATGTAATTGTAAAAGAAATAGCTGAGGTGAGAAAGGAGAGCACTTTTGTGGGTAAGAGAGAAACTAGTAAGGCTTCACTCATTTAACAAAGTCAGACACTCGTATGAAAGGTTCCTTGACTAAGCAGCTGTTTCCTCAGAACCTTGGTTTTAAAGAAAGACTCTAAAATGTCACTGCCTCCTCCCAAGGATGTAGAAAGGGGCTGAACGGAAGACAGGCGTGCATGGTTTTGAGTCCAAGTGAGTGCTAGTCCTGATTCTTCCTGGATATAATCCTGCATAAGCATTTCATTTATCTGCTTCAGTTCTGTCTTCAGTTGAACGGGTGAATAAAAATATATCCTCCACCTCGCACAGTAGCTATGAGGAGTAACTATGCAACTTACCTTAAATGTAGTAGAGCAGGCCCTAATAAATGTGAACAAGTCCTCTGTAGTGGAAAGCACTAGGAATAGTGTTGTTAGTGACCTTTATTCTTCCATGGAAATGAGCCTACTCTTTACCCAAAACTCGACTTACTAAAAGTCCCAAATACCCAGATTCAAAAGATAGGGCAAGGAATTACATTCCAAGGGGAATAAAACATTATCTAACAGAGTCCTACATCCCGAAGTGTGATACCTTGAGAGAGGTTGGTTTTTCATATGCTTTGTTGTATAGCAGGACTTTGGCCATTGAACTTGCTTCTACCAGAAAATGTCTGTTTTCCTAATAAAGTCAAAGAAGGACCATGGCAGCCCAGTCATTCTGTGGCCAAGACCACAGGTATAGAAAAGCAGCACTCTGAGTCATTCAGGGCAGGGGCCATACCCAGCACAGTGCCAAATGGTGGAGACAAGCGCTCTGGGAGCTCCCCTGCCCTTCCGTTCTTCTTGATTTCTCCCTCATTTCTTCTTGACAAAGTCCAGTGGCTCACACAGGTGCACCTCGATGATAAACAAGTAAGAACCCGTTGACAGTTCTGTTGGACTCAGCCACACTACTTCAGAAAGCAAGCCCACAGTAAGACTGAGAGTCAATTTAATGTATTACTTCGGGTGCATTTTTTTCCCTTTCCAAGAATAAGAATAAACCAGAAAGAGAAAAAGAATAAAACCGGGAGACTGAAAAACATAATGCAAGATACATACAAATCTACACATAATCCTCATAGCTGAAAGATTTTCTTGACAAAAAAGATTTCATTCCAAGTTGCTGCTAGTTTTGATGCAAATGTAACATGTGCCATGGCCCACAAGCCCATGGCTTCAAGTCGGTAGAGTGCAGTCATCACAAGTTATTCTTTGTTAAGATTTCTATTTCAAAGGTAAGCATGCCTTGGTAGCAATACGGTGACATTTAGTGCAGGTGATCCAAACCAAGGAAAAGACACTGTGGAAAAATACAAAATATTTACTCTACCTAACCTAGCAACTCCTACTGAACAACACATATGCTGCATATTTATGAGTTGTAGCCCGTGGTTGTAGAATATTCACTACAGAATTAAAACAAACACTGCATATTACATTTAGTATACAGCATGCCTTTTCTGCTCAGTGCAAGAAAGATCTACTGCCCAGCAGATGATGAGACGGATGGCCTGACAGCAGCAATGTGGCAGGATGTTGTTCTTTTTTATCCCCCAAATAAAAAATAAAATAATAACATGGTTGACTATCCCAATTAAATTCCAGTTCACTTCAAAACTCATCTTCAGAGCTGTCAGCTAAGAGCATTACTCGGTCTTGCATGCTGTTGAATTCTCTCTGCTGGAGAAAGAAAACAGAAAAGCATTAAAACTCCTGCTGCTGCAGAGCGAAGCTGAGAAACAGACCCTCTTTAAAAGACACACTAATGAGTGAACAAAGACAGGGCAGCAGCGAGCACAGCTAATCCCAAACCACTGGGCATATCCAGACCGTTCATGTATCGTTAAGCCTCGTGTGTTTTAATAAGCAAATTAGAAAAGCAAAGAATGTTCTGCCACCGAGGAGGTTTTGCTGTTGTTTGTTCCATACCTTTCTTTTGTGCCTTTTGAAGCCATTTCTCCTTCTGCGATTCATCACCTTAAGGCTGTAGAGCGCGCCCAGGATGAACAAGGCTCCTGCTATCCCCACCCCGACAGGCACCAGCATCCCGGACACATAGCCAGCCTGCAGAGAACAGGGGACTCGCATTAGGATTCTCAACAGAACACCACCCTGGGTTCCTCATTTCTGCTGGATGGCAGCAGGTATTTAGACACTGTGAATTCTCCCTTCTGCTTCATTATCAAATAAAACAGCATCTAGAATAAAGTTACTTTGGGTGGAGAGAAGGCAAAAGAGAGAGGCAATGATGACTATTTTGGGATGTTTCCAATACTTAGAAGCATTACCATAAGTCACCCAGACCTAGTGGCACCTCCAGCCACTTCATTATGCACATTTTTCAACATCAGGTTTGGATGACAGAAATGTAATTTGTATTAAAGATTGATGAAGTAAGCTTTGCACAATGCCAGGACTATTAAAATGCTATCAATTGCAGGTGTCGGCCTGAGTCAAGCTCCAGGGTGAGGCGGGGGTGGGGTGAAGTGCCCTCTGGAATACCGTGTTACTTGGAGGCAAGAGGAGAGCCTTGACACTGATGGTCTGCTCTCCACAGTCTTAGTGGCACTGCAGTAAGGAGGGAAAGAGGGATGTGCTTGTAAGCAAGTGAAAAGTAAGGGCTTCTGGAAACAACAGAGAAGAGAAGGGCCTGGAAAGGAAAGAGGAAGGATGTTAGATGTTGGAGCACAAGAAAAGACCAGGATGAGAAGAAACTGTGTATACAGAGTAAATGAATTAATTGATATGAAAGGGACAATCTGCCCAGTGGACAAAACCAAAGTTGGGGATTGGGGGGGAATTCTGAGTGTCGCCAGCTCCAAAGAAAGGAAGTGGCAGAGAAGGGCATAAAGATCACTGCCAATAACATTTATACCTCCCAAGTGCATGGAGGTATCAAGCCCATACGTGTCTCCATGTCCCCAAGGTGTGACTATGGATACCTCGGCCCTAAGAAAGCAACATGATCTCCACACACCCCTGGCCTTGGGTAAGTAGCTCTGGACATATCCAAGCTCAAGGCAAGGCCATCACATGAAGGGCGTTCCCTGTATCTTGGCCAATAAGACACCTAAGGGCGAGAGGAGTATGTCCTAACTAGTTCCCTTTCATGGGGGAACATGACATTGGTTTGCTGTTCAAGAAGGCCCTTTCTTGAAGCCTGCCCAGACAAAATGCATAAACAATTAAAAATTTAAGCTGTAGTGAGTACTTTAGATAGGCATTATTTTGATGGGGAACTATGAGTCTATTCACTTATTTGACTATTTCTCAAATTTCTAATGTAGCACGATTTCTGGTATCTTTCAGAATAAGCCAAGAACAGAGAGGGAAAGAGAACAAAAGTTTTCTAAAAAGTGCTGAAATATGCAGCCTATGGCGCTTTCCCAACATTTTTAGAAGTAAATGAAAAGAATAGACAAGACCTTACAGAAGTGCACCTTCTTCTGCATAGCTGGCTCCCTCACAGGTTCTGCCTACTGGAGTCTTGAGTTAGGGCAGAATATAGAAATTTTTCCATTAATTTGAGAACAATGGCATTGTTCACCAGCATACTAAGTGGTTTTTCTGAGAGAAACAAAGCCCAGTCATTATTCAACAAATCACTATGCTTTGCATGGACCCAAACTTTTTCTAAAGTTCTTCCTGGTCTACTTAAGGCTTACAAAACTTTGTAATTCTTAACTATATTCTTAAAACATGTCAGTGTCATGAAAGACAAAAGATGACGTTAGAAAAATATGTTTCAGATTAAAGGAAAATAAAGAATCATAACAACTAAATACGTGACATGACCGTAGGCTAGATTCTTTTTTTTTTTTTTTAAAT